>SNQJ01S0040751.1:9887-29646 GCA_010110895.2 Picea sitchensis | reverse complement strand
GCACTTCTAATCAATGGTTAGGTTCAAAAGTAATGTAAAGTATTATGCAAAACGGACTAAGCATATAATAATGAGAAAGGACGTTGTGTACCTTGGAATGATCAGGTGAAATGATAGTATAAGTCAAAATACAGGTGATGAAGGGTATAATAATGGCAAAAAGTATGGGCAAAAAGGGTACAATATGTGGTCCTAACACTTGTTTTGTTTTTAAAAGAATATATAGGAGGTAAGCATGACATATTTTTTTTGTATATTCAAATACTACATTCTTTTATTTTGATTTTCGACTTTCTATGTCTTGTAGGATTGATGTCCTTGTGGATGAATTGAAAATATGATTTTACTTAGCATTTTGATCTATTTAGTAGTTTAGAGTAGGTTTAGGAGTAGGTTTCCTTTAGTTTTGTTTATCAATATTTATTTTTGTAATAATGCAATTATGAACACAAGTGGGTACACCAAGAGAACCATAATATAAATGTTGTCAGGGAAGTCCAGTTTAAATCTTTTTCTCTCTTCTTTTCGTTGAATATTTCTTTTCAAAAATGGAGCATCATCATTAAAATTTTAAATGGAAAGTAAGGAGATAAGTAAATTTGAACTATCAATTCAACCCTGACCCAAGGTGCCACGAGTAGGACTGCACTCATCTTAATAAGGATTTTTCTATTTTTGTTTAGTCTCTTTTATTTTTAATAATAATGCTTTGTCAAAGTAGCATCTCATGCATCACTATCTTAAGAAAATAACTTGCTCATATATGATATTTTATATTATTTAGTTCTTCCTTTATTTTATAGTGAGGTGCTAGTGGATCCAAAAGCTCAAGTTTATCTTTGGCCAAAATCGTTTCTTGGAAAGTTTTCTTTTTCTGTTTTGATTTTGTGTACTTTTGATTTTAAGTCCCATTTGGTTTGTTGTGTTTTTTTTTTTCTTTGATTTCTTTGAATGATTTTCTTCTTATCTGTCTTTTTGAATCAATATATTTCTGATCAAAGAACTACTGTTGAAAGAATCATTTATTTTAATACTTGTGTTTTTCAAGCAAATTGAAATAGTTCAAAGAGGTCCTGATATTAAGATATAGATCAGACAATTTATTTTTAAGTCAATTGTCACTTTCATTTTGTCCTCAAATTGTCTTTTCTAGAGCATTACACTAGAGATATGGTTTAAATCTTTGAGAATTATGATGATATTTAAACTTTTTATGACGTCCATATTCTTAAGGAATCACTTTTAAGTGCTTCCCCATTCTCTATATGATTTCTTAAAGGAAATCTAAAATCTCTAAACCATGATAAAACTTCCAACTTTGAAAGAAAATAAATAACATGATCAATTATTCACATGTATTGCAATTAACCTCCAGTATCACCCCGTTGTCTTTGTCATCAAGAAATCTATAATTGTATTATTATTTAGAAGTGGCATAAGAGGGTTGGAAGCACTTATGTGTGGGAAGTGTGTGTAAACTCGTTGGGGTACTGAGCAGGCCCACTGGAAGCGGGTAAATGCACACATGATACCAAGACAACTTCGTCGGGGTACTGAACATGCATGNGGTATATGTTTTTAAATTAACTTTTATGGAAGTATACATCATGTGGATAAAACTATTGGATGGGATTAAAGCATTTGAGTGGGTTAAATGACATCCCTATCGAGGCTATGGATGTCTGATAGCAATAGTGGCTCTTTGATTAAAACACCTTATATAAACATCGTGACTCTTTGATTAAAACACAACTTCAGGTTATAATCCTCTGTAAAAGCATTATTTTCTTCTTTTTTGATACTTTTCTATAAATTTGAGCTAGTCTTAACATTGTGTAATATTAAAGTGGATTTGTTTCAAAGAAGCTTAAAATTGTATCCAAGTCTTATTATTTTCTTCCTGAGATGAAAGATTGCCATATTAGAGATAATTGTTTCACCCAGTAAGTCGCCATTTGTTGGGCCCCAACAACTCCCCCTAAATTTTTACAAAATTTAAAGGGCCCCCATTAAAATCCTTATAATTATAATGAGCTACAGAATCAACCTTTTCAAATAGTTCCATACCTTGGATTTCTTTGAGACAAAATTAAGACATTCACTATAGTATGAGACATTCATTACAAGAGTATATGTCAAATTTAGAAACAAACATAAAAATCTCAATTTAAACAAAAACGTTAATTTTTATGAATTGTTTACTTTCGTTTAAATTATGATTATGTGTTCATTCTTTTGCTCCTTAGCAAGTTTGACTATTTTGAATAATGGGTTCAATACTTCATCAAATAATATCTTGGTTGGTTTCTCATTTTCACAAAATCATTTGGTGGGATTAATTAATTAAATTTTTTTTGTCATTTTGCGCTCATTTCAAAATAAAAATAAAAATAAAAAAATGAATTATCATTTGTTTGATTTTGTGGAAACCCAAAATTAATATTTTTCTCCTCTCCATCAATTGGAAGCTTCTAGAATTTTAAGATCACACTTGAAAATAAAATATAACCAATATTTGTTTACAACTTATAGTTAGCTTTTAGTTTAAATTCATTTTAATTTTATTGTTCTAGATTTTGTTTTGTTCACAATTTTTAGGTTATTAATTTAGGTTTCTTTTTGTTTCACAGATTTCTATTATTAGTTACTTGGTACGGATCTGATCATGACCTGATTTTATTATCTAAATACATTCAAGATGATTGATCCAAAAATAATATTGGATTGTTGCAAATAAATTTATGAGCAACAACGGATAAAATTTGGAAAAGCATCAAGAATAGACAAACGATTTTGCGGTACTGATTGCAGCCAAACCATTAGGAATCTGAAGAAACGGTTGAAAACCCATCTCCAAAATGGACCCATTTAACTTACAAGTGGAAATTGTGCGTGATTGGAGAGATATTTGTGTCTCTTGATGAGGCAAATTTCAGGTGGCAGAAATTATTAGTGATGCCCATACTGTTCATTCATGGTATAAATATATGAGAAAGTTTAGAGCCATGGAGATCCAAGAATTTGAGAGGATAATTTCTATCCTTTCTCTTTTGTATATTATTTCTTTTGTAAAAAAAAAAAACTTTTCAAATGGAGTAACGGATGGTTGGAATCTTTGGGAGAATGGACAAATATTTTCAAAGAAGAATATGGAATTCCAAGTTGCTTAATGGCTTTTGTCCCATGAGTAAAATGGTTTTATTTTCATTATAATGTCTTCATATTCTTTGAATAATTGATTATGCATTGATTTAAGTTATCTTTAGTCTGTTTTATCAATACATGGTTAACTGCTATCATTTATATATTAATTTTTTCAATCTTTAAGAGTATATTATCCCAAAAATTCTTCATGGACCATATGATGAACATATTTTGTTGAAACTATATGAGAAAGTAGTTTACTCTTTGGCTTTGATCCTGTGTAGACTCTGTAGTGTTTTTTCATTGTCTTCTCATGTAATTTCTTGATGTTAAATGTTATCTGTGTCGAATTAGCTTTAGTCAGTTCTACACATAATATTTTATATCATGCTTTTCTTTATGTTGTTCATTATCTTTTGGTTTAGTTTATATATGTGACTGATCATCTATTCAAGTATTTTGAGTTTACATCTAATGCTAGATAGCTGGTAACATCATTCTTGAGAATTGGAATTTCTTTCATTTTCAGTTATTGGACATTTCAAGGTCACACAATATATAATTATTTGTCTTTCCATCATTATAAACTTGCTCCAGAATATGAAACACTTCCTTGAATTTCTTCAGGAAGTATTATGCTTTCTTTTGTCATAGGTTTACACTTGACACAGGTTAAGAGGAGCTCATACAAATATAGAAAGATTAATTTATCTTAGTATTGTTGAGTGAGAGGTTTGTAGGTGCATTGCTTTCTTTTATTCAGATTTGTTTATATATGAATGAGACAACAATTGCATTAACTAGCTTTGATTGTTTTTGTGTCATTGTTTCAATCGTATTCATTTATTATTTCTTTCTTTAAAATGTTTAAAACATCAAAAGAGTATTGTTCATATTTTGTTCAGAAACTTAATTAAGAAATCACTTTCACAAGATTTTATTTTAAACCTTGTAAACTTGTTCATAATCATTGTATATTAACATTATTAGATAAGAATTTGTAATTAGCGTATCGATTGTTAAAGTTATATATTTAGAGTAGTTTATTTCCTTTCATTGTTTTAGGACCCTAGTTGGCTAACATAGCCATTAAACCCATCAAGTTAGATCATACCAAACGGCTTGGGTTAAATAGACAACCCCGGTATGAATCTAACCTTCCAGTTGACGGTGTGTTATTTACGCCCATCAACACCCCTGTAGGTGCATCAAGAACATCTTGGTACTCTTGTACAATCTTGTCAATCTGCATCTGTTGGATAGAAAGGTCTTGGGATGAGGCTACAGTGGTTGCAGTGTCCTTTTGTCCACCTTATGATTGGATTGTGAAGAGGATAAACTTTGTAGTATGAGAGATTACTTTGTGGCATTTCTTTGGTGGGACAATAGTCAGAACTACCTCTGGCATCCTTTATAGTTGACCCCCTAGAGTAACAATGAAGGTAAGAGGTCGAGACTCATAAACACAATGATGCCTCCACATATATGGCTAGCCTAATATAACATCCCAGACTTCTAGTGGGGAAACATCACACAATACCTCATCCTTGAAGGGATTTATGTCGTACGACAGGCGATACTATTGGTTGACATGAAGATCTTTTCCCTAGAAAAGTCACCCGATGTTTTATGGTTGCAGGTGTGGTGTTTTTGGAAAATCCAACTGCTTGAAAAACTATGTTGAGATGATGTTATTTTGGCTTCCACTATCAACAATAAAATGCAGTGGGGTACCCTTCACCCACATCTTTGAATGGAAGTTGCTCCCCCTCCTCATGATCCTCTTTTGGTTGGATTGGTGTAGTTGCGACAGTAGGAGTGGATTCTGCATCAATGATTTGTCTCCTTTTATTATTTTTTGAATCAAGGTCTAAGTCGGGGTTCAAATCGTTATCTTTTATCTTGACCACCAATAATTGTATTGAGCGACATTCATCAGTGTTGTTCCAAGGGATGTTGTGGAACTCACACCATTTTCTGGTGTCTTTCAAAGACTTCATGTTACCCTTATTTGTTTTCATCTGGGACTATATCTCTTGAGGTTGGACTTCCTTGATTTGTCCTTCATTATGTGAGTTATATTTTCCTTTCCATTCTTCTCCCACTTACTATGTTGCTTGAATTTCTGCTCAATTTTGATTTCATATTGATAAGCAGCTCCTAGTAAGGAAATGTCCAAGAAATCGATCTATGTTTGGATGTAAATATGTAGACCACTACAGTAATTCAAAACTAGGTGCCGCTCAGAGTCTTTCATACCCATATTTGAGTTCAAGGTATGAAATATGTCGATGTAATCTGACACCGTCTAGTCTCTTTTCTGACAAAGAGTTATCCATATCATGTATTGGTCATCATAGTTTCTGACAGGATAGAAATCCTTCTTTAGGGAATCTACAAATGTCTCCCAAGTGGGTTCTCTCCCAAATAGTGTAGATTCATCTGTGATGTACCTCTCCCAGTAACCTTCCCACCAATATCTGACATGGGGAAGGGCTTTAAAGAGCGTGAAGGTGATCGTTTAACTATCGAAATGTTTTTGGACAGAATAATAACCTTCTAGCAAATTCAACCATTTTTCTAGAGAATCTGCATATATCTGACCTTCAATTAAGGGGATATCAAAATTGACTTGTACCTTGAAGGGTGTCACACTTGCAAAATGGCTTCTTGTCGAAGATTCCTCAGTCACCTCCATCAGTAGTCTTCGAAGGATCTAAGAAAAGTTTTCCATCATCTTTTTCCTATGTCGCATGATGGATTCCTTGGGCATCATATTGAAAGTATCTCCTACTTTTTCATCTCTCTTTTCTTCCTCCATGGGAGGTCTCTTGGGTTGGCGAGAGAAGTTGTCCTCAAGCAAAACTAGCTTGAGACCCAACTCTTTATACCCTGACCTTGTCGGGGACCTTATCTGATACCACTGATCCAGATTATTTTGAGAACAACATGAAGACAAAAATACAACTGATATATAACAAGTAAATACACGGAGATAATGTAGAGAATACAAAAATATAGTGAAACCCAACTTCCATTAATGAACAAGAGAGAGAAAAACATTGTAGAACAAAAACTGGCAAAATGGGGTAGCTTATCTCTGAAAAGAAAGAGATGTTGGCTACACTTCATTCACAACAAGATTTACATCACACTCCACTACCTTCTTAAAGGGCCTCCTTCACCTCAATTATATATGAGAGAGTGACGAGAAAAATTCCCATAATGCATGTGGGATAAATTGGACTAAGTTTATAAAATGCCATAGGCATGTAAAACACTAGTACTTCATGGGTGGTCACCCATCCCAATACTACTCTAGCTTGTGCATGCTTAACTACAGACTTCTAATGGGATCTGGTGCATTAATGATATGTTGTAGGAATTTACATAAGACCACTATGAAATCATTACATGATGCCTGTAATTAACAAATGAAGATGACAATACATTCCATTCCCCATCAAAAGGGTGAATATCATGGTTTTATCAAAACCATAGGCTCAAAATGGTGATTTAGTGGAAAAGGTGGATGGACATCGAGATCCATCTGGATCAAGGAGATGTTTCATAGGACAATAAAACAGATACTAGGAAAAAATTGGGTAGCATCAACACCATCTACACCTTCTGGATGTGATCATACTATACCCAAAAATCCACTTGAGAAGGCAATTACTCTAAGATAATTTATGAGAATATGTGTAGAATTGATGAAACATGAAACTGCATTGAATGCATTATGTGAAATGATTTATAATTGCACACAAGAAATGGGAATTTCTTCTGCACAACGGATACTGAATCAGATGTTGCGCAAAAAGAGGACCAACAGAGAGTTCATATTAGGTGCCCATATTGGGGAATATGATGTGGACAATGTCATTTTAGACTTGGGATCTGATGTAAATTTGTTGCCAAAGAAAAATAGGAAATGATGGTAAAACCCAAGTTAATTTGGTGTCCCATTCAGTTAATATTGGCAAACCAACACAAGATAGTTCCAATTGGCTGATTGATAGGGATACATGTGAATATAGATGGGGTGCACAGTGTAGAATATTTTGAAGCCATAGATATTGTGGATGATAGTAGACCATATCAATCACTAATGGGGTTATAATGGGCCTTGGGCGATCATGCAATTAATAACCTGAAGAGGAGGGAAATGATATTTGAGGCAGGAGACTTGAAGGTTATTGCACCATTGGATCCGACAAAGGGAAAGATGTATATCGAACCAGCTAGAGGGAATGAAATTGACATCTTGTATAATATGACTGCATGAATGGATGACTATGTTAAGCCTATTGCAGATGGGGTGCTAAGTTGGAGAAGAATGAACTCATATGCATTGGATTCAGAAAAAGGTTTGGAACATTGGCAATAGAGGATGCACAAAGTATCCCCTGACGATGTGCCCGCATTACTCGATCATTGCATTGGATTGTAATGGAGCTATGTGAACTCACCAAAAATAATGGTTTGAATGACATAGAGTCGTTCATAGAGGCGTTTGAGTTGCAAATACCCAAACAAAAAAGACTGTTGAAATTATATGTGTGTTGATTAATTGGATTGGTTTTCATTGATGTCAACCCTTGAAGCAAGTCTGATAGAAACTTATAGTAGCCCCAACAATATGGTTGAGGGACTCAAGTTTGTTTGAGGTATAAATGCATGAATATTATTGTATTTGCAGGTAAGACTATTCTAGATGGTTAGTACATGTCATGCCATTTTCAATGATATGTGGAATGTCACATAAATCCTCATGACTAGAGAGTTATAGCTTTGTGAAGTTGGAGAACCCTCATGAGTTATATAGAAGCCCCTAGAAGGTGAAAGATTCATTTACTCTTGAATCTCCTAGAAGAAGTTTACTATTCAAAGTGGTTGTAACTAAGAGTTAATCATGAGTTAAGTTGTTGAAAAAGTAAATAATTAAAAATAAATTAGTTTCAACTAGAAGTGGGAGTTTACTATTTGTGGATAAAGTGATTACAAGTGGGTTATCCCTAAAAGAAGGAAGTTGGGTAAAGTTATCTGAAAGATAACCCCTTGAGAAGATACTTGGAGAGTATAAATAAGAGAGAAACGGTCAACTGTTATCACCTATTGAACACATTGAATATATACTTTGTTGTGAAATATTTATTGCAGATACTCATTGATACATCTGAAGTTATGCAAGTTTGGGGCAACAAAGAAGGGTTGACAATGAAAGTTTTAGAGTTGCAGTATTTCTGAAAAAACCCTAGTTTTTTGTGTATGCAAGTTGTAGTGGAGGAAGGTGTGTACATACGTAGGCTGCAGTGAAGGAAGTTGCATATATATGCAGGCTACAGAAGAATAGGTCACATACAATTGGGAAAACCCATGAAAACTTGAGTAGATGTGGATGCCAGGTATCTAGAGTCTGAAAGCAAGTTCCCAAGAAGGTCTACAGTGATCAGGTACAACAAATCTATCTATAGGTTCAAAAGGTATGTCATATTCTTATGTGTAGTTGGATATTGTTTTCTACATGAGAAATGGTTATGGGATATTGAGTATTCTCCATAGAGAGGTTGTTTGTTGTATGGTATTTACTTTATGAGTTGGATCTATAGAAATATAGTGTTGGTATGTCTGGTATTTATCATTGGTACATCTTGTTGGTTTGAGTGTTTAGGATTATCTTGTATTTCTTGGTATATGGTTAAGGGTTTTTTGGTACATGGTTGAGGGATTTTGTATTGTGATATATTGTTGAAGTTGTTGGTTTAGTTTGAGGCTGCATATTAGTGAGTTTTTGAGTTATATTCCATGTGAGGGATTATTCCACATGATTATGATTGTATGCACATGTATGGCACATGGCTAGAGAGACATAGATGCACATGGTCTGAGTGATTTTCTTGTGATATTGGGTATGAGATCTATGTTATCATATCTAATATGTTGAGGAGATTATTGGTACAGGTTGTTGGTATATTTGGTATATTTTGGTACAAGTTATTAATTTCTAAGTTATTAGTACATATTTGATTATAGGTTGGTACAGGGTTGATTAGGTTATTGGTATGGAGTTTCTTATAGGTTGTGGTATACCTAGGTTGGTTTACACAGGGTTGTTGTACAATTGGGTACAATTTGACGTTGGTATATTTCATAGTGATAGTGTGCAGTGGTTTCATCAATTATTTGACACTTATATTTCAAAGTGATTGGATGGGGAAAGGATGGGTAGTTGTAGCCACCTTTTGATTATGAATAAAGAACCACTGAGAGTTCTTAGTCTCCCTTTTGGTTGTATCCATAGGGTGGGAGTTGGATCTTCCCTGGGGTTATAGCCCTAAAAATATAGGGGTGGTAGCCTCCTTTCATTTGCAGTTGGAAAACAAAGAATTTGGTGTTTCCAATGAATCATAATTCTTAAAGACATTAGAAAAATATTCTTTGGTTTTCTCACATTGGGTTTCCATGTAAAATATAGGTGTATTGTGTATATGTATGATTTCATATTGTTAATGGTTTTATTTATTCACTTATTGAATATTGTGAGTAAAATTGATCATAAAGATAAAAACAACACTTATACTATAGTTAAAAGGATTGAAAATATCTGTGCCAGTTCACCCCTCCTCTAGGTAATCCAAAAATTGGTATCAAAGAAGGTCCTTCAAGAATGGATTTAACCATTGGAAGGAAGTCATGGGTTACTCTAAGATTGGGATACCAAAGTTTGATAGGGAATATTATGCCTTATGGAGAAGAAGAATGAAGACACACATAAAGGCACTAGGAATTTATGTTTGACGATCATTGGTAGAGGATACAAAGAAGAAATGCGTTCTCAATAGATAAAGATGAAACAAACTTAGAGAGAAACGATTCAAGAGCCACAAGTTCACTCCTAAATGGCTTGTAATCTATCTACAAAAGTTATGCATTTTGATTTTGCAAAGGGACATCACAGGTCCAAGTTGAAGGAATGTTTATGAAGGAGATGAGAAAGTCAAAAAATCTAAACTTCAAATTTTTAGAGAAAAATTCTAAAACCTGAAGATGAATGAAGATAAGAACATAACTTCCACACCACTTTCTGAGTTGATGAAGTATGAAACAATATCAAAGGCTTGGGAGATGAGATTTGAGATTAATATGTTTTTCAAAAATATATTGATATCTCTACCAATTATATTTCATTCAAATGTTTCAGCACTAGAAGAGAGAGGGGACCTAGCTACAATGACCATGGATACAGAAGAAGTAGCCAACCCATTGAGAGTGAAAAGGGAATTTGAAAATATATAGGCATTGGGATTCCATTTGATTTGTTTTTAATTGTATTAGAATTTTCATTTTTCTAACAAATCTCTCCATAAGAAAAATAAAAGGAATGAAAAGTGTGTTCATTTTTCTAACAAATCTCTCCATAAGAAAAATAAAAGGAATGAAGAATATGATTCAAATAACAAACAAACATACAAAGGAAAAAGAACCAAAAATATTTTTTTTTAAGAAAATCTTTTGCACCAAAGAAGACAACAACTCATAAGATGAAGATGAAGCTAGTGAAAGTGATACATAAATGGTTCTATTCATGGAAATAGAATATTTCATTGAAGAAGGCTCTGAAGAATAATATGAAGAGGTATATGTTTACTACATAAAATAATTTTTAAGTTCCCTAGAAGTTATAAAGTGAGAGAAGAAGAAAAACAAGTCACTTCAGGAAGAACTAAAGGAAAGAGGAGTTCAAAATTCAGAACGACTAGAGCATATGATTACTAAATTAAAAATACAAGTTGAGGAAGATAAGAGAATTAAATAAACACTCATAGAATAGGTAGAAGAAAGAGACATGATCATTGGGAATTTGGAAGAAGAGATTGTCACATTGAGAAAAGATATTCAAAATAAAAACATGCAGAACAACTCCAAAGTTTTGGATGATATTATTATCATTCAAAGGAAAAATCATGACAATTATAGACTTGGATATAACCATAAAGAAAATAGATCAAGATCGAAAAAAAATAGATCAAGAGACATAACCAAGAAGCTACACAAAGACAGTCAGAGGAGATAAGAATTTTTACAAGGAAGATCATAGAGACAATCCTCCACCCATAAGATTTAGATTTCAAAATCAGTGACAGTTATAAACAAGAAGGCCTCAAGAAGAACAAGGGTTCAGAAGAGTAACTCATTTTTAGAATATCTACATCTCCTTTTTGGTTTATGTTATTCATGTAATAATTTTGGACATAAGGTTGTGAATGGCAGAGAAAATAAAAAGAACAGAGACAACCATGAAGGTTATGCATAAAATGATTATTCAAGAAGGAATAGTGAAACAAAGAACAAAATCTACAACATGTTTGAGTCCTTGAGTACTGAGATAGAATGCTACAAGTGAAAAAACTTTAGACACATGACCAAATATTGTAGAATGACATTTCCTCCAAGATAATCACAATAGAATAACAATAGTCACAACCATGAACCTCAAAGAATATGGATAAGGAAGCAAAATCAATTCAACAATGAAGAACGCACACTTGCTCTACAAGATAAACACAAAAAATGTGGTGGCTATGTTGACAATGGATGATCAAAGCACATGACAGGTGATGAGGACAATTTTCTAACCTTTATAAAGGAAAGAGATAGATCAATATCCTTTGGAAATGAAAACTCAACCAAAATCATTGGAAGAGGCACAATCATAATTGGAAATAAGGATACAAAAGTAGAAAATGTTCTACTAGTCGAAGAAATGAAACAAAATCTTATGGGTGTAAGTCAAATGTGTGACCAGGGTCACAAAATTGTGTTCAATTCACATAAATGTGAGATAATAAAATTAGGTTCAGGAAGAGTGGTTGCGAAAACTATAATAACTTCAAGCAACATGTTTGTATTAAGTGAAGTTGTAAATGAAAAGTGTTGTCTAGTAAAGGAAGATGAAGTGTGGATATGGCACAGAAGAATGGGTCACATAAACTTTGATAATCTTGTTAAAGTAAAAAAAAAAAGGAAGAAGTCAGAGAAATTCCCTAGATCACAAAGCCAACCAACACTTTATGCAAGCATTGTCAACAAGGAAAGAAAACCAAGACCATCTTGAAGTCAAAGGAATACTCCACAACAAAGTCGTTGGAAATTGTGCATACTAATCTAGTTGGACCAACTAGAACAAAAGGGTTGAAAGGTGATAAGTATTTTATGTTATTGGTTGATGATTATACAAGGATGACTGCAGTTTGTTTTCTTAGGAAGAAGTCAAAATATTTCGATAAATTCAAGATATATAAGGAAATGATTGAAAATGAAATAGATTCAAAAATAAAATGTTTGAGATTAGATAATGGAGGAGAGTTAAATTCTTTTAATTTATGGACTTATGCAACAAGCATGGGATAAAAAGAAAATTCTCCATTTCTAGGAAACCACAACATAAAGGAGTTGTCAAAAGGAAGAACATGATAGTACAGGAAATGGCTCGAACTATGTTAATGAATTCCAAGTTGACATATGTATTTTGGGCACATGCAGTGGATACAACAGTTCATATTCAAAACAAAGTAATGTTCAGAAAAAAAAAGTGATAAAACCCCCTATGAGATATGGAAAATAATACCAATGAATGTGAATCACTTCAAAGGTTTTGGAATAAAATGCTACATCAAAAGAGAAGATGGAAGAATGGTAAATTTTGATTCTTGTGTGGAAAAAGGCATACTTGTTGGGTACTCGAACACAAGGAAAGCATACAAACGTTTCAATCTAAGACTCAACAAAGTTGTGTAAAGCATCAATGTGATGTTTGATGTGACAAGTGGATGAAAAATAAAGGAAGAAGAAAAGGAGTAAATGGAACATGTTCATGAAGAAGAATAAAAGGAAGAAGAAGTAGCAGAAGGGGAAGATGAAGAAGAGAAGTTAGAAGTAGAAGAGAAAGAACAACAAGATCTTCAAGTACCTCCAAAGACACCTAGAAAAAGAATATAGAAGAATCATCCATCATATCATATCATCAGGAACAAATATGTAGGAGTTGAGACTAGAATAATAATTTGTTCACCAGAACAACTACACCTAGCACTCTTATCTAAGACTGAGGCAAGCAATTTTGAAGAAGCCAACAAGCCAACACAAATAAATTATGGATAAAATCCATGGATGAAGAGTTGGATCAGAAGGAGAAGAATTCCACTTGGGAATTGGTTCCAAAGCCAAGGTACAAGAATGTGAATGACATAAAGTGGGTCTTTAGAAACAAATTGAATGAATATGGACAAGTTACTAGGAACAAAGCTAGATTGGTATGTAAAGGATACACTCAGGTTGAAGACATCAACTTTGAAGAGACGTTTTCTCCAGTTTCCATAATGGAAGCGATCAGATTGATCATCACTTATGCATGCTCCAAGAATATTAAAGTGTATCAGATGGACATGAAATCAACCTTCCTAAATGGGGATCTAGAAGAAGAATTCTACATTGAGCAACTAAAATAATTTCAATTGTTAGAGAATGAAAATGATGTTTGCAAGTTGAAAAAGGCCTTGTATGGTCTCAAACAAGCCCCCAAAGCATGGTATTCCATACTGGACAGATACCTACAACAACAAGGGTTTAGGAAAGGAAACAAAAACAAAAACCTCTACATCAAGGTAAATCAAGATAGTATTTTGTTAATTGAAGTTTGTGTTGATGTTATTATCTTTGGAAGTGATGATGATAGGATGAGCCATAAATTTGTAAAGGATATGAAAAATGAATTCGAAATGTCATTACTTGGAGAATTATCCTTCTTTTTTGGTTATCATATATTTCAAAGCAATCAAGGAATTTTTATTTCTCAAACCAAGTATATTAGACAAATGATAAATAGGTTTGGAATGGACCATTGCAAACCAATCAATACTTCTATGTAGACCAATTGTAAGTTAAGTAAATATGATGATTCAAAGTCTACATATCAGAGGTATTACAAGTCAATGATTGAAAACTTACTTTATGTGACAACATATAGACCAATCGTAATGCATGCAGTTGGACATGTGGCACGATTTCAAGAAGTGCCAAAGGAATCACATGTTCTAGTAGTGAAGAGGATATTCAGATATCTCAAAGGTACAAAAGAATTTGGATTATGGTATCCAAAAGGAAAGGATCTAACACTTATTACATACACAAATGTAGATTGGGTAGGTTGCATTGATGACCAAAGAAGTACCAACGGATAAGAATTCTACTTGGGTGAGTGTTTGGTATCTTGGCTAAGAAAGAAACGGTCATCGGTATTATTGTCTATAGTCGAAGCAGGGTATATTGAAGTAGAAACATGTTGTACACAAGTTATATGGATGAAACAAACTTTGGAAGATATATCGGTTGAGTATGATGAGCACATTCCAATATATTGTGATAATATAAGTGCCATCAGTATCTCAAAGTTTCTCGTGATGCACTCCAAGACTAAGAACATTCCAATCAAGTATCATTTTCTACGAGAACAAGTTTTTGAGAAGAACATTCGAGTTGAGTATGTTGGGACCAAAGAAAAAATTGTAGACATCCTTACAAAACTACTTCCAAGGGAAGCTTTTGAGTATCTTCACCCAAAACATGGTATAGTTTCTTCTCCACTGTTATAACTCAAAATTCCACTTCTATGCATCCTTTGTGTTGGCCTACTCATTCATACATCTTCCAAACCCATTTTGATGGAGTTATTCTAAAAAAAACTTTTTGTATGGAATGTATGCCCTATTATATAGGCAGAGTTGCATACCTGAAAGCCCGCATACATATGCTTGTTGCACTACTGAAATCACCCATCTACTCTAAAATGTGACAAAAAATATCAAATCCACGATTTCCAATAGAGTTTATGGGCTATATTAGGTTTTGCAACCATCTTACCTCTTGTAGCCATTCTAGAAACAAATTAACCATATTTGTCTCATACAAAGAGGGCCCTATGGGGGTCATTTGGATATATCAAACTAGAGAAAAGATTGTTCCCCAAGCCTTCTGTATTTTCTCTGAGTTTTATCCTCAACATTCCCTTTCATCAATATTCCTTATACCATCCATCCTTCTCCCCTTATGTTGGCATGTTGGTGGTGAAGATTGTATTGGGAATAGTGCACTTGGAGACACAGTAGAGGAACCCAGGCGAGGTTCGTGGAGAAGCACTAGCAAAGTTTAGGTTGTAACCTCAAATTGTTTTATTAATAAAAGAGAAAATCTCTTGTCCTAGATCTTATGTCTATGTGTTTATGTTTATGGATATTTTCATGAATAAGCAACTTTTTAGATAATCTTGATAATTAAGTATATGTTGTCCTAGATTGTTTTATAAGAATTGTTTCATGATAGCTTTGGGAGGAGGCATGTAGTATTGGAACAGAAAATAATCAAAAGGGATCGACATCATCCGTAAGGACTTAAGGTACATATTTATATATTATTTATCTTCCCTTAATTATCGTAAGGTTGTGTGTGGTTTGGGGTAGAATAGACCATTTTTTGTCTGTTAGGGTATCAAGGCTCGTCCTAGTTGCTAGACCTATATTAGGAGGATTTTCCCCATAGTAGATTTGGTGACTCCACTGGGGAGTCTCTCTAGGGTATTTTTTAGGATATCTTTTATTTGGTTTCAATTCTCGTTTGTTTAAATTTTCTGAGTCTTTTTGGGTCTCTGGTCACCTTACTGGCGCTTACTAGATTTCCTAAGTTGAGTGTTATGTCTGAATATTTTTATTTTTAGAAATTTTTTAGCAGTGTGCATGCCCTTTTATATTCCCATATTGCATACATACGTGTTATGCATTATACACAATCAACATACATATGTAGGACAATTGAGCTAAGCACACATCGTTGTCATCTGGAAGAGTTTTTTCAAAAAAATCCTCTTTACTTTTAGGAAACTCTTGAATTCTTAGGTATTCCTTATTTCCTATTGTCTCTATTAACTATGGTTTAGCTAGGTTCAAGGCTCATATTATCTTGGAACTTGTAAAGAATCTTTTTTTTCTTCATCTCTTTTTGTTTATTGTCAAGGTTAAGGGTGAACTTGTGAGCTTTAGGTCCTCCTGCAGATTCTAGTGAATCCCCGCTTCCAAGCAGTGACTTAGGGTATGTGTCAGTATTTGGTTTTTCATCTCTTTCCCTTTATTATTCTTTGAAAAAATAAAATAACATTTTCTTGTTATTTTCATTTCTAAGCATATAAAAAAAATTGTGTTGTAGTTCATTAATTGCATTTGCATTTTATTATGCATGTTTTTTTTATGTTTGTATCTTAGGTTGTTTCTACAAAAGAAAAGAGTTTTGATTCCAAATTTCCTTTTAGGATTCTTTCTTGAAATTTTTAGTAGTTTGCATTGCATTTTGAAATGAAAAAGTATTATAGGAAAAATTGCATTTTAGGATCTTGTTCTATATTTTTAAAAGTTTTCACCTTCAATGTTAGAAAGCCATTTTTTCCAATTGTAGAATATAGTTTTCTTTATGCACAATGTTCTAAAAGATTATTAACTATTCTCTTGCATATATCAATAACACCATGAGTTTCACTTTCATACCTACTGAGTAAATCAAGCCATTAAAATTAAAGATTAATACAAAAATCAACTAGACTTTTCTATTTATAAGGTACACCAAGTAGTCTAGGATTTAAGGCCTTGAAATAGGTATGGAGAGGAAAATCTTAAAGGCCACTTAAATAAACTTAAGAGTCCGTGATAGCGAGTGTTAAAGTCCATTTTTGTAAGAATTAGCATGAACCCCCCTCTAACACATATACTAAACATGAGTTCATGTGAGGAAAGGTAGAGGAGATAGCCTCTCCAGAGTTGGGCCAAATGTAGTGGGTATCGTATATTGAGAGTCATTCTTGGGATATTTTTTGAACTCATTTTAATACAGAGCTTCATGGACCTAGAATATTTTTGAGATCCTCCCTTGTCTTCTAGACCATTTTCCTTCAATACCCTTGAAAGGATTCAGACTTTGTTATCCTGCTCATTACGATCAACCCGATTGTCGACTATACCCGCCTGGTAACTGACTGTGATATGGAAACCTAGTTTTCTTTTTTTAGGGACATACACAGGTGATTGTGGGGGTATATAGTGGTGTATAGGGAAGACATCATATCTCACCTTTTATATTATACCCGTAGGGTGTTTCTATGTTTGAGTTACACTTGCACTAGTAAAATTATCTAGTGTTGATTGGTGTAATTGTTCTTCCTAGCAGTCAGTTGATTTCTTGATTTTCCTTTAGGGAATTTTTAGTGTGTGCTTTGTGTTTCATGCTAGATTAAACTTGTTTAGTGGATGGATTCATGGGCTTCAATCCTATATTAATCTAGTTGGTTCTATACCTTTCTCTTTGTTTGGTGCTTTCGAAAAAAATGCTTTCTCTTCATCTGTGGTCTCGTCAAGGGAAAACACCTTCTTTAATAAACCCAACCATATGCAAGGATGTTTTCCTTCAAAGAGAGTGATGAAAGGATCCTTCTCCTCTCAAGGTCTTGGAAATACCTGGCAAGTCTCTTTTCCTTCGTAAGGTATATTGATTGGGGGAAACCCCTCACAGGCTCAGCGAAATGCCAGGCATGGTTCAGTACCTATGCTAGGAGGATTGGATGGGGGAATTCCCAACAAAGGTACTTGGATTACCATGTAGGGAGAAATTCCTACCCAAGGTATGTCATCGAATTATGTGAATCCCTCAATGATGCAGAATAATGTACAAACTCCTTTTACTAGCCAAGGACACCATGGTTTCTATCAAAAACCTAGCTAGCAAGAAAATGTTTCATGTAAACCTAGTGCCAACGAAAATCCAAGCTCCTCTTTTCCTTTGAATCCACCACAACCTAGGTTACCTTTCTTGGCAACTCTTCATTTTCCATATTTGTCAAGGTTGTTGAACAATCAGATCTATCATAATCCACATTGGACTCTCATGCCAACTAAGTGTTAGGATATTTAGACACTTAGGATTTAGTAAGATCTACTTGGTCTATTGTGTCATTAGGTAAAAGTGTGTTTTCTAGTGTGTTTCTTTAGTATGCATTTGTAGTTAGGAAATCCGATAGTCACGATATGTTCCCAACATAGAGTGATCCGACTGTTCATACTCTCCTCGATCTTAACGACCATTGATCAGTGGCTTCACACCCGATTGGTCCATGATCTCTATTTAAAGATCATGGAGGATCATTTTCCAATGATCGATTGTGAGAAACTCTCTTGTAAAATATCTATGTAATCTTTTTCTTTGCATTAATAAACTGATCCAAGTGGTCGTGTTGGCTGGGGTCATAGATGTTTCCCCATAGGGTTTTACCACGTGAAAACATTGGTGTGTTGATCTTTGATCTGGCTATGTGAGTGGTTACTAAAGGTGTTCATCCTCTATTGGAATACCTATGTTGTCAAACATGGTATCAAAGCCTGTTTGAAGATCCGCTCCTGTTGTAGTTCGAGATCGTGAAGCCGAGTTGCCTCATCTCCATTTTTTGTTTCTTTTGTACATTTCTGGGCTGAAAAGACTATTCCATTGCATCTGGAGCACTCGTTTCATTCAGAAACACTTTTTGTTTCACTCTAAAAGGTTTATGTTTTCCCAAGATATGGCCATTACAGTCAAATCCGGAGGTATAAAGTTTGAATATGCATTTTTTAATTTTTTTGCAGAGAAGTTTTTTGGGTTTTATTTTGGTTTTGTATTTTTTTATTTTTTCCGGGTTTCTACTCTTTTAGATCTACGTATGCTCTTTTACCTATACCCTGTGTGATCTTGGAAAATCATAAACAGATAGGAAAAGGTGCATCTTCCGAGTAAGCGAACTGAGATCTAACCCTTGTTTTCATCGAGAAGCGAAATTTTTTTCTTGTGTGAAAAGAGTTTTTTTTTTAGCACGCTCTCCAAGGCCGTCTTCAACAACAACAACAATCCTCCTTCTGAACATTACAATATGTTTTTCTAGACCATTTGGTTAAAAGTTACCTTATTAAGTAGGAGGTCTTGAGTTCAAGTCTCTCTTTTGTTACCCTTTTTGAAAAAGTTATGCAAAAATTGTAAAGTGTATTTCACTTCAAGTATAAAAGTGAATCACTATAAGTAGCTTTAATATTTTATTTTAGAGTTATTTTGCATGCAACCTTTTTTTTATAAGGTAACTTCATTGTAAAAGTGATCCCCACTTCTCTTTATAAAAGTGGGTCACTTCATAAAGTAGCTTACACTATCACGTGGTCACTTGGTTACCGTTTATGCCTTTTTTAAAAAGGGATTAACTCTCACATCGGAAGTCCATTTTCAGTGCCTTTTTTTTAAAACCGCATAACTTTTCGATCTCTTTCCATCTAGATCATCAGTTTTAGTTTTTAAATCCACATTGTCTGCATATTTAATATGGCTTCTACAAATACTGTCTTTCTTACCAACACCAACTACTTCCAATGGAAATCTCATATGGAAGATTTATTAAGAAGTAAAGGCTTGTACCAGATTACCTTGGGAAAGGAAAAAGCACCCACTGATGTTGATAAGAAAGCCAAGTGGGATAATAGGAATGACGAAGCACGTGGAC
>SNQJ01S0040750.1:84925-100734 GCA_010110895.2 Picea sitchensis | reverse complement strand
TTGAGCTAAAAAGGGTTAAAAGCGCTTTTAAGTCATTATGAGATAAAAATAGAAGTCAACAGTGAATTAGGGTTTCTGCAGTTATTTAGGGTTTTGGAAGTTAACAACGAATTAGGGTTTTAGCATGATTTAGGGTTTTGAAAATCAACAGCGAATTAGGGTTTCAGCATGATTTAGGGTTTTGGAAGCTATAAAGGAAGGGTCAACGACCTAATTCATCATTATGCAGATTATGACTTGTCATTGAGGAGAAGAGGTGCATCTCAGGAGAGACAATTCAATGTATTCCAGGAGGAAGACACCAGTTGGCTGATTTCGGTGTTGAAAGACACACCCTAGTCACCGGGAAAATCATCTAGGTATTCCATCATTCTTCATTGATTCCACAGTGCTCCCATATTTAAGGTATTATCTTTTAGTTGTTTATTTGTATTCTGGCTAAGATCCTTTTGTCTTTTGATCTAGCCGAGTGTTGTTATTTTATTCAGCTGCAGTTGCTTATTTATATTCCGGCTAAGATCCTTTGTATGTTGATCTAGTTGAGTATTGTCAGTTATTCAGCTGCATTCAGCCATTTTGTAATCCACATAGATATCATAATACAAACTTTGCAGTCCTTTGTCACGTTTATTATTTGTATGATCATTTATATGTTGTAAACCTTTGAGCCTACACACACATTAGTAGGGTTTCCTAGACTAGCCAAGTCAGGAACATTACAACGGCCTATCGATATGCCGTCAAAATTGAGCAAAAGCTCAAACAAAAGACGCGACAATTTGGGCCTCGAAACCCCTCGTAGCAAAAACCAGGAAAGGGAGGGCCCAACCTATAAAAAAAAAGATAGAGAAAAGATGGACAACATCAGGACAACCAGTCCAAGACGCAAGCAAATAAGGACATCGAAAAGACAAAGAAAGATACCGGGAAGTAGTGTGACTTCCATAAGAGCCCTTGGCATAACACTGTTGATTGTCGCTCAAATCAACCGTTGGTGGTTGAAGTGAAAGACTTTGAATCAGATGTGAGTTATGAATCTGAGTCATAACCAGAAAGGGGAATATGGATCATTGATGTGAAACCCAGTGCCACTGTTTCTACCACCAAGCTCCATCCCGGTGAACCAGACGAGCAAGAAGAAGGCGAGCGCCTTTTCCATTTGCAGATGTGGGTAAAAGGCACCCCGCTGCACTTCATCGTTGATAGTGGTAGCCAGAAGAACCTCATGTCAGCAGAGGTCATCAAGTGGTTGGCCCTTCTGACAACATCGCACCCGCAACCCTACACCATTGGATGGCTCTGCCAAGGAAGCGATCCATGTGTCAGCCAACAGTGTCGACTATCATGCAACATCAAGCCCTCCAAAGACGGGGTATTGTGTGATGTTTCTCATCTCGAAGTTTGTAATGTTCTTTTGGGACAACCTTATTTATGGAAACATCATGTTGTATATGAGTCTAGGCCTCGTAGTGTTATTATTACTTTGAACATGAAATTGTACAGGATACCCGAGGCAGTCCCTCCTTGTGTTATTTCCTTGATCTCTGCCAAGAATTTCAGGAAGGTTATCTCTCAGACCGAGAAATTTGTCTTCTTCGTGATTCGCTCTCAAAGTAAGCGAAAGATCGTAGCCACATCCAGGGCCTTCGCGACCGATCTCTCCACACAACAGAAGAAAGTGGATAAGTTCGTGGATCAATACTCAGATATCTTCTCCTCTCCTACTAGGGTACCTCTGCACTGCTAGGTCAAGCATCCCATTGATCTGAACCCAGGCACACCGCTACACAATGGGTTGGTCTACCGTCGCTTTATGTTAGAAAATGAGGGGATCAAGAGGCAGATATAAGAACTACACCACAAGGGGCACATCCATCCCAACTCATCGCCTTGTGGGAGCCCAATCGTACTGGTGCAGAAGAAAGACAAGACCTGGAGACTCTGCATTGATTATCGAGCCCTAAATAAAATCATAGTCTGGAACTGGTACCCAATTCCCCGAATCGACGACCTCCTTGATCAGCTCACGGGGGACAAATACTTCAGTAAGGTTGATATGAAGTCTGGCTACCACCAGGTCCCAATAGAACATACAGATGTATGGAAGACTACCTTCAAGTCAAAAGAAGGTATTTTTGAATGGTTGGTCATGCCCTTTGGTTTGACAAATGCTCTATCAACTTTTATGAGTATGATGGACGATATCCTGCAACCTTTCACCAGAACTTGTGTAGTGGTGTATCTGGCTGACATCTGCATATACAACAAGACTTGGGCAGAACACTTGTAGCATATTCAGCAGGTTCTACACACCCCGTGGCAGCAAAAACTATATGCAAACTTGGAAAAATGCTCTTTCAGCATGGACAGGGTCCATTACTTAGGATACATTGTTGATCATCATGGTTTTCATGTGGATCCAGCCAAGATCCAGGTCATCCGTGATTTTCCAACCCCAACCACACTTACTGAGCTTCAGAGCTTCTTAGGCCTCACTAATTTCCACCACAAGTTCGTGATGGGATTCTCTCATATCGCATGGGCCCTCATGCAAGTAACCAGGGGTGGTAGTAAGGAAATATTTGTGTGGGTCATGTCCCAACAACAAGCCTTCGATGACTTGAAGCAACGTTTGTGCTCATCCCCAGTACTTTCATTACCGGACCTGAAACATCCCTTTGAGATCGAGACAGATGCTTCCGACTATGTTGTGGGTGTTGTTCTCACTCAAAACGGTCACCCTGTGGCGTATCATAGTGATACACTATCATATGTTGTTTGTAAATACCCTACTTACAACAAAGAAATGTACTCCATTGTGCAAGCCTGTCGCCAGTGGAGACATTACATTTTGGGGAAGGAGACAATCATCCACACCGATCACAAGCCACTACAGTTCATGCAGACCCAAGGCAAATTGCAGAATGACCACCATTAGAAGTGGTCTACATATTTATAGTAGTTCCACCTCAAAATAAAGTATAAAACAGGAAGTACCAACTGAGTTGTTGATTGCCTCAACTGACCTCCAGTCGCGACACTCACCACGGTGCTAGAATCTTGCGGCCATGAGACCTCTGGATGGCCCCACCTCTATGAGACAAATCTTGACTTCTCCAACACCTATCAAATGTTGGGAGAAAACTCAGCGGTCACTAATTTCCATCTTTAGGACGGGTTGTTGTGTCATCTGGGCCATCTCTGCGTTCCATCAAGTGAGAACGCGAAGCTGATTTGGGAAGCTCTCAGTTGGGTGGCAGGACACTTTGGCATCGAAAAGACAGTGGCAGTGTTGCAAAAACATTTCTATTGGCCAAAACTTCGACAGGATGTCGGCAAGTATATCAGGTCCTGCACCACCTGTGCTATTTCCAAACCGACCACTAAGAAATAGGGCATGTACACCCCTCTTCCTACTCCTGAAATGTCGTGGGAATCCATCTCAATGGACTACATGTTAGGCCTCTCACCCACTAAGAGGGGAAATGACTGTGTTTTTGTGGTTGTTGATCGCTTTTCCAAGATGGTGATGTTGGTCGCCTGTAAGAAGAACATCACTGTAGAGGCCACTGCCAAGCTCTTCTTTGAACGTGTCTGGGTACACTTTGGGATCCGAAAAACCATTGTCTCAGATCAGGATAGTCAATTCCTCAGTAGATCTTGGTCGAGCCTCTAGTCACTGTTGGATACCAATCTCACCAAATCCACTACCTTCCAAGTTCCACCCCCAGACATATGCCCAAACTGAGGTCATCAATCGGATGATCGTACATATCCTGCACATGTACAATTCCAAGCACCCCCGTACATTTGATGAGAGTCTTCCCTATGTCCAACATAGCTACAACTGAGCCCCACATAGCTCAACTTGCCACAACCCCTTTTAGGTGGGGTTGGGATTCCAACCATTGGGCCCCATAGATGTTGCACTACCCCTAGCGAACACCTCGATCGACTCATCTTCTACTCCACCAGAAGTTGACAAATTCACATGTTCATTGAGCAGATCCATCACATCCACCAACAAGTTTAGGATATTTACAGAGTTCCAATGCCAAGTACAAGCAGTGCCATGATCAACATGGATGATTTTAGGGGCTAAATTTCACTCATGGGCTAATTTTCCAAGGTTTTTCCCCAAAAAAGATTTGTTATTCTAAAAATTATTTGCCCAAATACTATAGGAAAAAATTATTTAACCTTAAAAAATGCCAAAAAATTATACAAACTATATAAAATCCTTAGAAATTTTAATATTTTTACAAAAATATCGCTAAACATTTTATAGTTGGCATATGAAGGATTAGTAAGATTCGCTAAGGTTTCTACATTTTAAAATAGATTTCCATTCTTAAAATCATCCCTGATGATCAAAATCGGGTGCCACATAAGTTTCAGGTGGGCGACAAAGTTTGGTTGCACTTGCAGAAATAACGCCTTACAGGGCCCCATCGGAAGCTTCACCCACTCCGGTATGGGCCATGTACCATCTCCAAGGTTGTGGGTGACAATGATTTTGCGCTCAACATTCCCCCTTTCTTTGGCCTGCACCCAATCTTCAACGTGGCTCTCCTTCGGCCATATTTCCCACCATTATTGGACACCTCAGAGATAGCAAAGTAGTTGACACCAATAGAGCTCAACCCTGACTGTATGCAACATGCATCTAGTGATCAGATTGTGGACATAGAGATCAAGGGCACCCGACAACAAAGGATCCAACTTTATCAAGTTTTCAAAGCAGGGCAACTCTTGCACCAAGGCAAGTGCCTCACCCGGGGCCAAATTCAATAGAAATTTCCTCATCTAATGGGGTAACTCAATGCAATAGAGACCATTGCTTCCTAAGGGGGGAGGATTAATCCAGATGGATGTTGGTGGCCTCCCACCTATTCCAACTGGTTCATTTTGGTAGTTTTCCAGTTTGGCAGTTTTTTTTTCCTAGTTTTCGGCTCCCTGACTTGCGGGGCCGTTTTGAGGCCCTAAACAACGTTTTTAGGGATCACCACAGTCGAAAATGGAATTTGATAAATAGCAACAAAATGTGTATTCCTCGAATAGACCTTTTCAACGGGCTATCGTGTGCCTAAAATGGATATTGTATCCAAAAGTTACGAGCCCGAGAAGTTGATGTACTAACTTACCTAAACGGGGCCCACATGACTTTTGGCGCTTCATCTCCTAGGGTTAGGTTTTTGGATGTCTAGGTTTTTGACATTCTTGTTTATTGTAAAAAGGCCTTCAGAGCCTCATTGTAATCATCTTCTTGCGAATGAGCACATCCGTCACATCTCTTCTCAAAGATAAGCTGCCACCATTCTAGCAAGCTTGTTTTCCATTGCATTTTACAGTTTCAGCTTATTTCCTTATTGAATAGAAAACCAGTTTTACTGTATCTTTGTTATTTTGTGTTAAGCATATTTTAATAATATGTATTCATTTCGTTCTGCTCATAAAATCCGGATCAGATTCCTTGTTTCCTCTCTAGAGGAAAACATATATTAAAATCATGATCTTGTTTAAAATTGTGCAGGGGATGGTCGCCAACGACATCCAGTAAACTGACAGACTTTCAAGAGTAGATTTAACCAAAATAAATCACCCCCCAATGATAACCATCTATTACACCAAAGGTCAATTTTTTTGTCCATCTTAGACAACAACCAATTCTAGTCAACACTTTTTTGTATCCCAATAGTCAAATAAAAACCCAGATATCTAAAACCATTTGATAGCTTCGAAAAATTATATGGGAGAACTGTCCTGTAAGGAGCCAAATTTGCATCTGATAACCCTTCATGTATAACATTTGATTTTTGTTCATTTACCTTTAAGCCAGATGCTTTGCAGAAAATTTTAATGATTTCATCAATTTCTATCCATTCATTAATAGTAGCATTAGGCATGATTAAAATGTCGTCCACAAAGAAAATATGAAGGATCCTTATCATTCTAGAAACCCTTATGCCCGTTATCTTCCCTGCTGCTTTGCTTTCTTTAAGTAGTAAGCTAAGACGCTCCAATACCAATATGAACAACAGAGGGGATAAAGGGAAACCCTGTCGTAATCCACAACCTCTCCTAAAGAAATTCGTTGCTTCACCATTTATTAATACAACAAAGGTTGATGTAGAGACACAACTCATTATCCAATTTGTGAATTGTAACCCAAACCCCACTTGAATTAATATCATCGTTAGCAAATCCCAGTCAATACAATCATATGCTTTTTGTAGATCCAACTTCTGAAATAAGTGAATTGTTCTTTTTTTTTTTAATGTTGTGAAGGCATTCATGTGAAGTACCAATGGCATCCTATATTTGTCTACCCTTCAGAAAGCCAAGTTGTTCTGTAGAGAGGGATCTGGATATGATCGATTTGATACGATGAGCTATGATTTTTGTAATTATTTTGTAACAAACATTGCAAACAGAAATAGGTATGTAATCACTGAAGGTAATCGACTTATTTGATTTTGGGATAAGGGAAATAAAATTTGAATTGAGGCCCCCAACAATCAGTCCCTTTTTCCTCGATTCCTCAACCATCTCTAAAAGGTCGTCTCCCACTAGATCAAAGAAAAATGTGAAAAACTCTCCTGTCCAGCCATCGATCCCCGGACTCTTATCTTTCTTAAACAAAGATAAAACCTCCCTCAATTCTTCTATGCTAACTAGGCGATGTAGGGAGATTTCTTCTTCATCATTTAATAGGCGGTAGAATAGTCCAGCTAATCTGACTTGTTCACTTGTTGATTGTTGTTCCTGCGCTTTGAAGAAATTACTAAAGTAATTCATTGCCTCTTCTTTTATAGCCTCCTGACCTATATGACAAATCCCATTGGAATATAAAATCTCCCATATATGCTTGCGATTTCTCCTATAATAGAAAAATTGGTGAAAAAACTTAGTATTCTAGTCTTTGCTTTGTATTCAAATCACCCTACTATGTTGCCTCCACAGTTCTTCTTTTCTTTTAAAATTTTATTTCTTTCATGTTCCATAATACTTAGATTCAATTCTACATCCCGAGAAAAATCGCCATCGGCCCAATGCATAAGATTTTTTTAATCTCTAATTCTAGCTTCTCCAGGTTCATAATGTTCTTGTTATTTCTAACCCTGATCCATTGGTTCGTCTATTTTTAAGATCCTTTAGCTTCCATATAATTCTATGTTGCCTGCCTCCTTCAGATAGGTAAAAAGGATATGTCCAGATCTTATGAACAAGGGAAATGGAATCCTTTTCAAGAAGCCAATGGGAATTGAGTTTAAAAGGGTAAGGTTTGTAGATAGGGTCGATCTCTAGCTATAAGATAATTGGTGTGTGATCTGAAACAAAGGGGTATTCCACCCAGGAACAGTATAAACCAACACCAGATAGCAGATCTTTTGAAACATAAAATCTATCCAGTCGTTTGGAAATCAAGTTGGTCCCAATTCACCCATTCCTCCAAGTTGGGACTACTTTGCCCAGTTGGACATCAATAAAATGTTTGGATTGAAAAAGTGATTTGAAGTACTCTGCCATAGGACCCACTTGAGCATATCCTCCCCAAACTTCACCCAATGAGACAGTAAAATTCAAATCTCTTGCAATGATCATATTTTTGTGTGAAAGAAGACCATTGTCCACCACAACATTCCAAAACTTCTTCCTATTCACACAAGGGTCATAGGTGTTTAAAAAAGTAAGCTTCCTCTTGCTTGCAATGCACATCCCTATCAATAAAATGCCACCAATAGAGAGGTAAGCTACCAATTCAATCTTGTTAGGATCCCAAGTAACCAAAAGACCTCCTGAGGTCCCAATTGAGTTAACATCACATGAGACCCATGAGGGACACAAACCGCTCATGAAAGACCTAGCTTTATGTTCAGGAACTAGAGTTTCCTGTATAAACAAAATATTCGGACGTGTTTTATCCAAAAGTCGACGAACAAAGGCAGTTTTTAAGGAGCCCCCTACCCGTCGAAGATTTAGGGAGAGATAAATCATTACTTCGCCCTATTTAGGGCTTTCATTGCTCTAAGTGCCCCACTATCAGTGGAAGGAGAAACTAAAACTGGTTGTTAAGAGGCAAACATTTCTTTCTAACACTTCGAGTTTTTACAGGAGAATACTCAATTCCCAAGCCATGAGACCAAGAAAATTCCTTCCCATTCCCTTCACCATCTTGTCGAGAAGTACTAGTTTCCCCACCCCGAGACAAGTTTTTATACACAAAGTTCCCCAAATAAATAGGAAGAGGGATAGTAGAAGTGGGGTTGCGAAGGTAAGGAATCAGGGAATCTAGCACCTTGTTTAGTGAAGAATCAGTTTCCTCCGATTCACGACAATCGGGAAGTGAAACAGGGTCCTCGCGAGGGCTTAGGGGAAAAAGCGGGGGGGGGACAAGGATGGTTGGGTTTTACTCGAACAAAGGAAGGTGAAAAAACAATATCTATGACATCTAAAGGTTTGGGGCTCCTTGAAGTTTCAAGGTTTTCGATGCCCAACGGTGCTACAGTAGTGGAATCCTTTTCCACTTGCCAAAAAGACTCCCAACAGCGGGCCGAACAGATTTTGAAGCACCGATAACAATGACCTCCCCTCATTCGTTGTATTCTGTTTTAACCAACCAGAAGCATCCAAAGTCTTCTTTTTCCCAACGAAGTCTTTCTCTATCATTTGCATTTTGTTGGATAAAGAGAGAATGATGATGGGGCAATTTCCATTGAAGCATGGTAAATTGGTGAAACAAGATATTGTAAGAGTGAATCAAGTGATGAACATAACTTGGAATCATTGTGTTTTCTTTTGATAAGGAATAGGGTAAGGTGGGTTTCTTTATGAAACAAATTCAAAGTTTAAAATATGGTCATTGTCTAAACATTCTAGGTTTTGGCATTTTTTAGAGGAATCTGGCAATATAAACTTAAGTAAAATCACAATTTTTTGTTGTTTAAATTGCATTTTTGAATGCATAAATAAATTTAGCTTCATGAAAAATTCTTGAGCCCTTGAATTATACAGATTAAACTACTCAAAACTATAGTTCCAACAATTTGGGACAAAATTGATAGGAAAACATAATAGAACAACAATTTATGTATCAGATTCCTCGCACAAGAATAAATAGATAAAGGTGTAGTGTGACTCCACTCAAAATTATGAAATATAATTTTTTTTCATGACTTCAGATTAAATCCATAGTTGGACGGAAACCGCTCGAGGCAGTTCCCAACCTTCCGGGAGCTTGGGAACTGGTACGTCCTCAATTGGCTTGGAACTGTTTTGGGAACTCGGGAGCTTTTTGGGAGCTTCAACATCAAGGAAATGGAAGCTTGGGAACCAACTTCGAAATATAGAGCTTTAAATTAAAATTATATCAAATTAAAATGTAAATATTTTTATTCCATTATTACAAATACATAATTTATTACAAATATTTTCATTATATTTATTTAAAATATCACTATAAAATAAAGACTAAACTCATTAAATAATATTTTAAAAGTTATTTAAGTAGAAAACATTAATACTACTCACTTTATAGTTGTGGGTATGCAAATTTTTTAATGCATGTATGTTTTTCTTCGAGCCTAGACAAAACATGAAAGTCTAATAAATCAATACCCTATCCATGGAAAACATTTACTCCAGTTTGTTGTTGTTATTTAGCTTTTTCAAATCAAGAACAAGAATAATGCTTCAAATTTACAAAGATGTTTGAAGTTTATGTATGTAAAGTTTAATTTTAAAAAGATGTTAAAATTTCATATCTGTATTTTCAATTTTGTTTCTCATTTTCTAATCCAATCTCTATGGATTTTAAAGTTTCAATATTGTGTTAAATATATTCACATAATTATTAGTACAAATTAAATTAGTAATTTTGATATTGTAGTTGTTGAAGTAGGAGCAACATTGTCGTGGATTGACCTTCAATTTTATTGAAATAAGATTTAAAATGTATCATTATCTCGATACATTGTAATCTAAAATATCATTGTAATCTAAAATATTTTTTGTATTTTATTAATATATATTATTGTTACTCCCAACTTCAATTTTCTTGTAAATTTGAGAAAAACTTCTACTTGTTCCGGACACTCGTATCCACCAAGTTATAACATAGATTAAATCAAATATATTGATTTATTTTATATTTAAGTTTATGTTCTTTTTATTTTAGAAATAAAAAAAAGATGTCAAATTAGATAATGATAATAAAAACAATAATCATATTTTCTTTCAAACTCCACACTCCAATAATTTAATTGTTAAACTATTAATTATAATAGTAGAAATATTAACATATTAACTTAACTTATGTTATATATATTACATATAACATAACATAGGTTAAATAACATATAACATATGTTATATGTTATATCTAGTTGATAGATGAAAGATGTCTACCCTTATTGACATTCATCATCCTAAAACAAATTTAAGAATATGTAACTTTTTTATTTATATTATAAAATTTTTAATTACTTTTCTTCGTTAAAGCTTCCTATTTTAAAAGTTCAATTGAATAACTTTTCTTCTTTTACCACTGGTTGCCTGTCTAAACACTATGTATGCTATCTTTATTTTCTCATTAGTTATAAGATTGAATAAAGAGCCTTTAGTCAAGGTCTTAAGGGAATGTAAAAAGAGGCATGTTTTGAGAGTGATAACGATGCCATAGAGGAAGTTTCTTAGGACTTTGCTTACTATGGTGGATGAACAAACAAGGTTTTTTCTCTCAAGTTTCTTAGGACTTTGTTTATTATGGTGGATGAACAAACAAGGTTTTTTTTTCTCAATCTCAAGTTATTGAGTTATTGGTCTAGACTTACTTTTTGTGTGTCCCCTTACTTAACAAAGTCTTCCCTAACGTTCACATTTTGTTAGGTAAAGAGGGAATGAGGCTTGGGGAAACTCCCATTTAAGCATGGTAGATTGGTAGTTTTTTTTCTCAAGTTTCTTAGGACTTTTCTTATTATGGTGGATGAACAAACAAGGTTTTTTTTTCTCAATCTCAAGTTATTGAGTTATTGGTCTAGACTTACTTTTTGTGTGTCCCCTTACTTAACAAAGTCTTCCCTAATGTTCAGATTTTGTTAGGTAAAGAGGGAATGAGGCTTGGGGCAACTCCCATTGAAGCATGGTAGATTGGTGAAATAAAACAATGCAAGAGTGAATCAAGTAATGAGCATAACTTGCAATCACAGTGTTTTCTTTTGATGAGGAATTGGGTAGGGTGGGTTTCTTTATGATATGATGTTTTTGGCATAGCATGTTGATGTTGAAGCACATAGGGCAAGGCATTGTTGGATAGATATATGGTGCCTAAACACATATGTGCCTTATAACCCTAGTGAGAATGTAACTTAGCATGTTAGAAAACAATTAACCCTCCCTAGTAAAGCATGCATGGTATGTGTGGTGTGAAGCATCTATGCATTCCACTAGAAAAAAGGTGATTCCTCAAACCCATACAATGGAAAATGTACTCACTTAGTCTAAATTATACATATTAACAACCACTACAATATGTGTGATAGGGAGATAGCACTTATACACTTAAGACAATGATGTTGGTGAAATAACATTTATGCACTCGATCAAAGAATCTTATTGGATGGATTGGGTTGGGCTTGTTGGTATTAAAGAATTTTTGAGGTCTAAAATGAGCCTCCTAAGCAACATAAAAAAACAAGTGTTGTGAATTTTCAAAGGGAAAGAAAGAAAACTATTTTTTTAATCTTATTTTCGACTTATTTCCTTATAGGTTTACTTAAATTGCAAGTGTAGGACTTGTTGGATGTTGAATTAAATTCAAGAGACACGTTGTTTTCATGTATTTCTAGTTTATCTCATTGTGGGACTATGAAAGATATGCATAGTGAGTACTCGTTATATGTGGAATTAATTCAACATCCAATGAGTGCCTACACTTGAAGTTTGAGTAAAGCTACAAGGACATAAGTCAAAAATACAATTAAAAAAATAGTTTTTTTCTTTCCTTCCAAAAATATTTACCCTTATGGTTGACATCATCATCTTGAATCCCATTGATTATTTTAAATTTGGTATAGATATCATATTTTTTGTTTTGAGGCCCATTTTTTACCTCAAAATTTCTCTAATGAGCATAGCAGTTAAGAGGGAGGAATTCAAGTATAATTAGGTGATCAAGTAAGTGGTTGTTGGTCATTCTTTATATATGTAATCACATTTTTTATTTATAGGTGCCAAGTATCTAAGTGTGCTACTGGTCATTATAGACTGAGTAATTATGCTTGAGCATTTCCTCTCCATATCGGTCGAACGACTCCACATGCCTTGAGGCCTTGGTCGTTAACTCCTCATTGCTTGTAGTTGTTGGCTGAGAAGGATTTTTTGTTCATGATAATGTGGATGGAAGGAATGGAGTGGGATTACTCCAATTATGAGAGCTCTAGTAGGACATATTCTTTGCCATCATTCAAGCTCATAGAGATTCTTCAGCCAGAAAAAAGATTCATTTATGACTTAATTCCTTATCTACCTTAACACACTTCACTTACACAATCATGAAGATTAATTTAGTTAAAAACACAAAGAAAAAAGAGTTGAAAGTGACACTCTGCTAGATCAAATGTAATGTTGTTGTGATCCCCTACCTCATACAAAAACTATTTTTGTTGGAGATAATGCAATGTTGTTGTGATCCACTAAACTCTATACAATAACTATTTTTGTTTGAGATATTACCAATGAACTACCTACAACTATATAATTTGATTTGGGTTATAACCCTTATGTATCAATAGCCCCATATGATATTTTAATATATTAGTATATTGATTTTTAAAACACTATGGTCAACCACTAATTATAATTATATTTAGATGACATCAAGTTCAATTTGAAATAAAAAAAATTATATTGAAATTATTCCACAAATTTTAGAGATATATTTTCTTTTTGATGTTGATTCTTCTCAATGAACTATGAAACACTTGCGTGTAAATAACTTATAGTTTAACATCCTAATCCCTTTTTTTTTACGGGGATATATGATTCAAACAATCCTTGTTTGAAAACAATGGAAATATCGACTAATATTATCAGTTATTAACATTATACATTATCAATTATTAACATTATCAGTTATTTTATCATAGAATTTAGCTCACTTCCATGATCCAAAAAAAATCAATTCGTACCTCCTTTTCCCATAAAAGTCTTCTTGGCAATTAAACCAATTAAACTTAAAAAAAAAATCAATTCATACCTACTTTTCTCATAAAAGTCTTCTTGGCAATTAAACCAATTAAACCCATGGTATAAAAATTGCCTATTTTATCATAAGATTTAGCTCACTTCCATGATCCAAAAAAAATCAATTCATACCTCCTTTTCCCATAAAATTCTTCTTGGCAATTAAACCAATGGTATAGAAGTTGCCTATGGAATCAGAGCCATGTAAGTGTCTAGATTGCTTTTGTAGAAAATGGAATCATATTAGCCAGCCATGTAAGTGTCTAGATTGCTTTTGTAGAAAATGGAATCATATTAGCCCTTCAGTCTGTCGATTTAGATTTTGTTGAAGTGTCCTAATATATTATGTGTAATAGATTGTGTAATCATGATTCATCTTCAAATCTTTCTATTTTATATTTAGCATGATTCATATTTACATTTTTCTTTCTATTTTATATTTAGTTATTTTTTTATAATTTATGAAGATTATATCTATCAAACATAAAGTTACATCACATGCTTCTGATGAAAATAAAAGTAATCCAAAAGCATTATCAAATTTATATCTCCCCCCGGATGGGGTGTTAGTGCGAGACACTGGGCATGAAGCGGGAGAGAGGTCAGGCCAACAAGGCAGGGAGCCATGTGTTGGGCTCGTGCCGATTACCGCCGCCTCGACCTTGCATTTAATAGATATCACGTCGATGCAACACCATTAACTCTGGTGTGCCCGACTCTTTTTACCAACCTTACTATGGCTCCTCCGTCTGCAATTGTTTTTCATCCCCGCTCGTGACCCGACCCTCTCATCCCTCCGCTGCCTAGGCCTGGTTTATCCTGGTCTCTCATGGTGTTCGCAGCCCTCGGTCCTCTCCAGGCTCTTCACATTTTCCTGCGGTACTCAACTCATTTCTGCCTTCAACCGGAGCACATTATGCCGCGTCAAAGAGGAAGGGCAAGAAGAGGTTCTCCATGGCATCCTCCTCGGCCCCGTGCCTCTGCTTCTCCCCCTGGTTCGCTCTCCACGTTCTGCTCGTCGCCTCTGCAACCTAATCTGGAACCTCTCGCCTCCTCCACCCCGTCGGCCTCCCGATTTGAATGCTTAGTCCTCACAGATAGCTCGTCGGGCTCTCTTTCGCGATTTCCGGTCGTCCCACAGAATTCCAGAACCAACGAACCTTCCTTTGCACCGGCAGTTTGCTCCTCCCAGCCACCCTTGGGGGCGCCACCTCTTCTTTGAAGTGCCCGACACAGTGCATACTCGTCTACTGCCTTCATCCCTGATGCACAGTTGAAATATAACCTCACCATTCTCTATGGTCTGGTCTTCGAGCTCCATCAGGGAATGGAGGACCTCCAATTCCGACTGCAGCTTATGGATGGGAAGACCTCGACCCTCCTCCAGATTCTTTCCACCTTCCAGGATGCATTCCCCTCCACTCCCAAAGTCGCGGCTTCAGCAGAGGCACCCCATGCAGAGTGCGACGACAGGAATGATCAGACGCAATGCTCAGCTGGGGTTGTGGAGGAGCAGCTCAAGCAGGAGGACACAGAGGCTGCGACAGCTACATGCTTGCATGCATACAGTTCGCCTGGAGACACCCTGCCAGCTGCCAACATGGGCGAGAGCAATGGGGACGCTGACATGCATTTGGAAGGCAAAGGGACACCCATCGAAGAGGAACCTTGGTTCGCGGCCTCTCAAGCCACCTGGCCAGGTTACTCGCCAAGTGTCTGACCCCACAAGAGTTTGGTTCTCTTTACTAGTTTCTTTTCTTAGTTGTAGCTTAGTCAGCTTAGTTATGTTTTCTAAGACTGTTAGTCTGTAAACTGCTAGACTTACCCAGCTGGTTGAACTGGTTTGCCCTCTATTGGGGCAGTTCAATAACTACAACACAGTTATTTTCAAGTTTTTGTACCTTTGGTCTGGTTTTTGAAGGCCCTTTATATATAAAATCTCTTACTTACAAAAATAAAATAAAATTATATCTCTACTTTATAATACAATTTGGTAAAATAAGCTTTCGAACACTCATTATAATACAATTTGGTAAAATAAGCTTTTAAACACTCATTATAATTCCTGTTCATTCATGTTCTTGTGGGGTTTCAAATATTTTCTAATTCATAAAATTTGAATAGAGATGTTGGTCACACTTCCTTATTCTTTTATAAAATATTTTCAAATTAAAGTTATGTTTCAATTGTTAATTTCCGTTAGCTTAATCGATTAAGATGTGGGTTTTGTTTGCTAGATGATTCAAGTTCAATACCCTTATAATAAATTTAGTCTAGTCCTAAGTATACATATTAGTCCTGAGTATACATATTGTAATGATTATATGACAAGATTTTTATTTTTTTTTACAATGAAGCCCAAAATTATATGAAAATAGTTCTAGGATAGCTGCACTAGAACCAATAAAGCTTACATTTGACTTGCTAAATAATATGAGAAACAACTAAAAAATATATAAAATATTGATTCATAAAAGATGAGATGATTGTTACAATGGGAGGGTTCATATAAATATTCATAAGGGGCATCTTGGTGACTTTTATGAAAGGTTATGATTATTAAATTA
>SNQJ01S0040750.1:65805-84884 GCA_010110895.2 Picea sitchensis | reverse complement strand
ACTTTTATGAAAGGTTATGATTATTAAATTATTTTTATTATTTATTATCTTTTATTAATGATATATATTTTTTTTTTTAAATTATATTTTTATTTATGTATATAACATTTATTTTACTTATTAAATTTGGAAAATATGATGAAGCTTCGTAAAAAAAACTTTAAAAAAAAGAAAGCTTTTAAAATAAAATTAATATATAAGGAAACTTCTAGGAAAGTATATAGATAAGACAAGGCAAGTCTATTGTAAATGATCAAAGCTTTTAAGATAAGAATAAGATAGAAGGATGCTTCTAGGAAAAAAAACATAACCAAGAAAATATAATTTTATTAAAATGTCCAACGAATAACCACAACCACAAAGTTGGTCAAAGATTTTAAGATAAGAATAAGATAGAAGGATGTTTCTAGGAAAAAACATACGCAAGAAAATATAATTTTATTAAAATGTCCAACGAATAACCACAACCACAAAGTTGGTCAATGAAACTCAAAAGTATACTCATTGTGAATAGTATATATTAACAATAAACAATAATACATAATGAAGCTTCTAGGGAAAGGAAGGTTTCAAGAAAATGAATGAATAGTATAGCATTAGTGTGAATACTATATAATGAAGATTTTATGAGAAAGACATTTCTAAGAAAGTACATATAGAGATGCACCATACCATATAGTGAAGCTCATAGGAAAGTGCATATATGCACAATATTATATAATGAAGCTTATAGGAAATGACATAATTATATGTGTAATACATAAGAATATATAATAAGATACAACAATTATTGATATATTTTGAGGAATTTGTGACTATAAAAGAAAAAAGGTTGGTCATGATATTTCTTATAAGTAATATACAAGTAATCTTGATGAGTAGTAAGGAAAAGATTAGAATTGACTCAGAGAAAGATTGGTTTAATAGGAATGCGTAACATTGTCTTAAGACCCATTTACAAACCATTTGGTTTATGAGTGTAGTGTACCCAACAACCTTGTTGGGCCATGTTACTACAAAATTGACTTACCCTAACTCTGACACCATTAAAAAATATGCATGCACACAACATGCCAAATAACTCATGCAATTAACAACATTTATAAAATGTGAATGCACACATTAAGTACATACAAAACACGTCATTCACATAAGACAATTACACAATGGAATTAACATGATAAAAGATACACAAAACATATTTGTTTATAAAATAACCAATTGACTACGTACAAAGGACGTTCCTCCCAGCCATAGGCTTGTTGTTCATTTTCTCTCAACAACAAGTCACCCACAAGCTAAGGCTATGAGACCATAAGGAGGTTTGGCCCTCTTGGTTGTCCACTCTCCATATTCAACAGCCCAAAAAGCCAAGTTTATAACTCCAACAATGATTCCAACCCATTGGTTCTCTTTCCCCTCAACCTGCACAACCCAAGGAATGGGATCCCCCTTATCTTCCATATAGTCCCTCGAGCCTTCCCACTTCTCTCCAGGGATCTAGTGCACTCAATTTGCTAGGAAATATCATAGCTGGGAACTCGAAGAATTCTCAGCTATTCTAGGAGTGCTCACAACATCCTTCTCAAGGCTCTTGAACAATTTATTCAATAGGAAAATACACGTATAGGAACACAACCTACATTACATGCACACAACTTTCATTATAGGAACACAACCTACATTTCCAACATAAATCTCATCACTCTCATGGTTTTTCTTGTACACAACAGGGCTGGTGCTCTTTCCCAGCACCAAACTCCCCTTTTGCTGCCCAAAAGCAGCATGTACAAACTATCCCCTCTTGTTACTCAAATTTCCTTCTTCTCCCATGCTTGCTTGATTATTACTCTTCCCCCAAGGATGATTACACTCAACCCATGTTGTCATAACTAAGTAGGTTGACTTCCTCACCAAACCTCCTTTGAATTCAGTGAGACTGTCTAATAAATCAAAGGGATAAATGGCTAAATGACCAATTGATTAATGAATATCTCTTAAGGCTTAAGGCTTAAGGAATATGGAAAAACCTCAAAACCCCCATTAATCCCCCTCTCTTATGGAACCATAGCCACTTGTTGTTATTGTCCCTCTCATATTGCAGCCAATGATTTTCTTTTATTTAATAATTACAATGTACAATTTTCATAGCTCGGTCCTTGTCCATATTAACATATCGATCAGCAACCTAAATCACATTTACACAATTGCATTATGATTTATGAGGATTAAAATGGGGATGTTACATCCCCTCCCCCTTATTTTTGCATTGTCCTTAGTACACAACACCATACTAGTGTTCATGCTCTTTGGCCTTTATTCAGCATATAGGCTCTTCGGCCTAATATCACACAAGAATTCTAGCTCAAACAGGCACTCTGGCCCAAAACATATATATACATAGGCACTTCATCCTAAAACATGTACACATAGGCACTCTGGCCCAAAACCATACATAATGGTTTCACAAATTATAATTCTTGCAACAATTCCAACCAACAATATTTTATTCCCCTTAGTCTGCACAACCCAAGGAAGTGTATTATCTTCTATTCTCTATAGTCCCTTAGGTTGTACCACTTCCCTCTAGGGATCCAACACAGACTGACTAGGAAGTCTCATTGATGTGGCTCTAGGAACTACATCTACAACAACTTTCATAATTTGTCAATTCGACCCACAACAATTCCAACCAATATTCTCTCATTCCCCTCAGCCTACACAACCCAAGGAAGTGTACCCCCTTCTCTTCATCACAATCCATCAAGCTATACCACTTCCCTCTAGGGTTCCAATATAAGGTCAGATAGCAAGTCTACGAGTTGTGGCTCCAGGAAATCCAACTGTGATAATGAAATCCCCAAACCTTCAAATAGTTGTACTATACATGCCTCCTTCATTGCATCCTTTAGCTCCACTTTGCTTTTTCTGAGTTGCAACAAATCCACTTGGACTTTACTCGTTCTATGCCTTTGTCCTTGAGCTCTATTTCCTCCGGGTGCTCTTCTTTCCAAATACTCAGTTCATGTCTTCATTCTTCAGTTGTTCCTATATAACCAACATTAAAACATATGTGTTATAGCCATTATAACATAACAATTGTCATATTCATGGGAGTTTTCAACTCCAAATTGTAACATTTATTCCAAATAAGTTTGTAACCATAAAACAATACTTATCTATATGGCTATCATGTGCTTCATAAATTTTCCATGGGAAGTAATTAATCTCACTATTCTTTCATGACACACCCTCATGATTTCAACCACCATGCCATATGCATTATTAAGTTGCCTCTTCCTTGCTATACTCATCCTCCAGGCTTAAGCATCCCCTTCATTGTTACACAATCCCTCAGGTGATCCATCATTTTCCAAGGTGTTCTTGTGCAAGGAGAGTGCCAACTTGCTACTAGACCCTTGCTAGCAATATGTACCCATTGGAAATCATAGGGCTCCAGTGTCCTAATAGTATCCTTCATCCCTATATTTCCATCCTCAATAGCCATTATCTCATATGTACACACATATGGTCAGCATGAGATATCATCATAACAATTCCACTTATTCATTCAAATCTGTTTCATAAGGAAATTAAGATTTCTCAATATGAGATTTTTTCTCATAATGTTTGGCTCTTGTAGTAGCAAGTGTCAGTCTTCCTTATGGGATTGCACCATTACATATCTAAGACCATTATTCCTACAATTTTTTTCAATTTTCATTCATCCAAACAAATTGTCAGTACTCATGCACATTATCATTTTATTGTACATTTACCATAGCTCACAAAGTGATCTCAAAATTGTGACACACTAACAATTCAATCACTTCAATTTGTTAATCATATTAAATGGAATGAAACTATCATTCCTTAGGCATGCATTATCTAGCACACAAATCGATATTGCAATCAATTATTACCAATAAATAAATCGGCGTGCCCATACCTATGGCCACATCTACATAGTGCATCCTTGCATTGACTCTAGAATACCACATATCTATGTTATGTATTCCATCATGGTGAGTTGGAAGGTCTAGCCAATTCCTCAACACATCATTCAAACTCTTCCCAATTACTTCTTCAACTATTCAGATACCTTTATCTTCGACCTATACACAACACTAAGATTATAACCCTTTAGTTCTCTCTAGTGCCGATAAAGAGGTTGTCATCCAAACATCGGTTATACAGGGGAATACCTTTGAGCATTGGTACAACACTATAGCCCTTCCATATCCAACCATAACATGGCCTCACACATGGCTAGCTCTATTGGATTTTATTGTTATATCAATAGTGTGTCTCTTGACTTGACATGGTTATGATCTCATAACCAACATAGCATATAACAATGCTATATAAATGCATTCAAACATCAAACAACATTTATATACTCAAGGTCCTCTACCTTTACACATCCATTAAAATATTGAATTTCACTCAAGTATTGAATTTCAATTGAGGGAACTCTTACCTCAATTTCCTTCAATATTTATGCATCATAAGCAACTGAAATGCATACCTGCATGGCTTGTATCACATTACTTGATGTTACATGATCGACTGGTATTTTGTAGAAGCTTGCAAGCTCCCTTCACGAGCCTTTTGACCAACATTAGTACCATGCTCATTTGTCTCTATATGGATGGTAGTCATGTGTGTCGGCAACAACATCATCAACATATTCAACCATGCTATATCATTTTTTCTAGATACATACTCCATCATTAGTCATAGTCAAATATCACAACATCATTGTTTCTTATATATCAGGAGACTACTCAAAATCTACAAGCATTCCATATGCATGTCCAATCATTCTCAAATGCATGTCTATATGCACTAAGCATTCAATCTTGACATTCATACTAGTGCACATGCATTATATCTTTCCTATATGCATTTTTCATTACTTTTAGTATGCTCTCTATTGCATATTTATTTCAGCTTTATTTATTTATGTTGTAAATGATTGTCCTTGAATTACTTTAGATTTTGGTTTCCCTATGTGCCTTCATTCTACTGATCTATTCCTTGTTTCTTCTTTCTTATCACCTTCTATCCAAGTCCAACTTGGCCTTTCTACAATTCCAACAAATATATCATATTGGCAGTTGCTTCCACTTAGGAAGTCATGTCCTAACTTTATTTTGATTGAAATTTTCATTACTCATGATGTTGTACGAGCATTGTTTTAGTTGAATATTAACACTACAATATAATAACCACTCACTACTTAATTTCTTCATTGGCACTATTAAAATGAATGAACCTTCATTAATTCATCCACTGCATTCCTTTCACCTATATCCTGCTTCCACTGCGAACTTTGATTTATAAGTGGATTTATTTTTCTAAATAATTTCAAATAGAAGTTGCTAGTTTATGGCTTGCAACTCTTTTCCATGCATTCATGTGTTTTCTCATGTAGAGATTACTCTCTCATCCCACGAGTCACACATGGGACTCTTTTCTTCTTTTGCAACAAGTTTCGTTGCCATCAATACAATTTTTGCATTCAAGTTGAAGGAGTCTCCCTTATCTACATTTGCATATAAATTTCATTCTTCACCTTTTGGATCCATGTTTTATGTGAGGATCCTTGTTGATATGTCTTTTCAAGTCATTCAGACTTTGCAACAACTGAATACTAATTTTTTCTCTACTATTCTAGATCCCTTATCAACCTTTTTATTTCCTATTCTATAGCTCTACACTTCCCTTTGCAACTCTTTATTACCTCAACCAACTCTACAAGATCTACCTTACTTCCATGCCCATTGGACCCTGGAATTATAATCTATAACAAATTTGCACCATATTCATTTATGTCATTTGATCCTTTTGTTAATAATATCTTGACACAACACTCTCTACTTGAGTGTTCTCTTTCTCATCAATAATACCATGTTAGTAAAACTCAACCTCTTTTTAATTTCCAAGCTAATGCACTCCAAATGTGCCTTTATACCTCTACATAGGCACTATCATGAGTATGTTCACTCTTCCTTTCCTAATACTCACATCTGGCATGTACCTATATCATTTGGAAATGTTTTCCCAAAATTATCGTTATTTGGAAATCTCACATTGAGCAATTGCATGGTTCACATAGTCCAATTGCCCTCTTTTCCTACAACTTTATAACACAATTAGATGTTTATTGGGAGAATCTAAACCTTCCATCATGTTTTCCTCTGGATTACCTTTCCAATTTTTGTATTGATTACTCATTTTGAGTTCTGAGTGAAAAGTTATAGCTTTCTGAATTTTGCCTTTTTTACTCAATTGTGCCCTATTCTCAGCGATGCAATTTATCTGAGAGGCCATTTTCTGTCACATGTAGAAGACAATATGTTAGGAATCATAATTTTTTTTGTATTAAGAACATATAGAATTTGTTTTTGTATATAGAAATAGAATTTGATTTTGTACACAACAACTTTCAGATATGGAATCTGATGCTCCAGTCAAATTCTGTACAAATATGGAATTGAGGACTTTGCGCTTTTACATTTTTCTCCAGACTTAGAATTTTTAGCCAAAAATGGCTATTTCCCAAATGGAGGAAAACTAGGAAAAAATTCCTCAAGACAAAGTTGCCTAGATTGATGAATAGGTAAAATGTTGAGTAAATATTTTTTTCCAGATTCATGATTTGGGGTCCCTTTTCCTCTGACGATTTCAAAAATTCCCAAAAGTGCAAAGGAATAGTGGATTTTTTCTTGTTTTTGCATCTCCACTTCAAACCCTTTTGAATTTTTCCAGAATCCCAACTGGGTATCTCCATGCCTTCTTTTTGAGCTATCTATAGAAATTTCACATTTATCTAGGCGCTAGTCACTGAGCACAACCCAAATATTCAAAAACCATTTTTTTGCATCTTTTTAAAAATTAAAGAAGAATTAGCTAGTGGCCTTTACTAGGACTCGTGTAGCCCTTATCACTACAAATGTACTCAAATTTCATATGAATTTGAGTTTTTTTTCTCCTGTTATGGCCAAAACAAGTTTTTGGCTCCAAACTTTTTTTTTTGTAAACTTGTCTATTTTCTCCTTCCCTTTCCTTCTTCTTTCTTATACTGAGGGGGGGTGGGGGGTTGAAACAATGTAATATACTTTTTACTTTATTGAACCATTCATCAATCATTCATTATCTAAGAAATAATAATCACATATAAACTCAAATCATAATGCACAAATTTTAACATGGAAACCCAATCGAGAGAAAACCATAGAACTTGTCTTTATAAATTCATGTAGGCACCAACCTATTGGAAACACCAATCTTCTTAAATGAGCACCAAATCAACAATATGTAGCCACCAACCTACTGGAGACACCAATATCCTCAACTGAGCACCCATTGAACAATATGTAGGCACCAACCTACTGGAGACACCAATCTCCTCAATTGAGCTCCAACTCAATAAGATATGTGTAGACACCAATCTCCTCAATTGAGCTCCAACTCAATAAGATATGTGTAGACACCAATCCAAGATCTTCATACACATAATACTTTTGACTTCACTTGCATGCTTCATTCCATAGAAAATCCTTCAAACCCCAGAAAGATTCATGGAATCATTCCCAAAATGTAATCATTGATGACAACATCCATTCACAACAACATCTACTCAAGGAAACATCACAACCTCACGACAACATGATAACCTCACAACATTGCATATAGAAACATCACAACTTCACGCCAACATCAAAACCTTATAGCATACCTTGAGAATAAGAAATACCCAAAGAAGGTTCCTTAGACTTCTCTTTCACGCCTCTAGATACCAAAGAGACACCCTAGTGCCTTTAGCACATCTTAGACTTGATATCTTTCTTGGTTGCTCTAAAAAATTGAAATTCTCTCCTGTATTTATAGTGATTTTGTAACCAAAATATTGGCTAAGTCGACCTTAATTTTCTATCCGGGTTGTCAGACGAAAAAGTTCATATCTCCTCATTCCTAGGGAGTTAGAGGGAATTCCATATACCATTGGAAAGGTATAGGGATACGCTTTCCAATAATATAACTTTTACTCCAATTTGAGCTAGGTATGTGGGTAAAAATAACTTCAAATACAGGGTATTCAAACTAACCATAAAAAATCCAAAAGTAATACTTTCAACAATCTTTGTATTGCAATCTTTGTATTGCAATCTTTGTCTTGGACATATGTAGGCTCCCCCTATCTTTGAAATAAATGACAAAAATATTTCCAAAAATTTCCCCCTTTGTCATTGAAGGAAATTCTTAGTCAATTATGATACTCCCCATGTCTGCAACTTTCCTTGTGTCTGCAATTCTTCCTCTATCTGGGACTTCTCCCCCTTTGAAATCAATGACAAATGGATTCTCCCCTTAATATTGTGCTTCCTTTTAATGATGAGATGAAAGGGATATCACTCCCATACAACATTTTTCACTTTTGACTTAATCGACTATGTATACATTGCTTGAGGTTCTGTTTGCATTTGCTACTAATCTTCCTGAAGTTGTTTTCCTTATCTCACACTGCTTAGAATAAAATTTGAGATTGTAACCTTGATCATAAATTTGCCTGACACTTAGAAGATTATTTTTTAACCCTTCAACATAAAATAAATTTTGTTTCTTTGTCTTTCCATTATCAAGACTAACAATACATTTTCCAAGTATCCTTGCATAAGCCTTATCTCCAAAAGTAACACTGCCTCCTTTTTCTTCCTTCAAGGTGAGAAACTTGGTTTGGTTCCCTATCATGTGTTTTGAACATCCAATGTCAATGTACCATTGGTTGTGATGTAGGATCAACCTGCCTCCAAAATAAAATTGGTTTGACTAGGCCTAGGGGTCTTGGATTTATTTGAAGTTAATTATGTAATTGATGAAGGTTCCGATGTTGGAAGGAATTCTAGAAAACTTGTATTAGTTTTGGAGTTCATTGTAATTGAGTTAGTTCTTGAGAGTTGTGAGGAATTAGAGAGAGATTAGGGTTGGTTGTATCTCTATTGAGTGCAATGTGGATCTAGAATGAGGATTTAGTGGATCTAAAGAATCCTAGGGATTTGTATGAGGGTTTTTAGGATCTAAAACAAATTCTAGTTTCAGAATCATTTTGTATTAAATTTGTAAGACTATGGGAAGGAGAGGTGTGGCTAATATAATGAATAAGCGGGCCAAATAGTGTGAGAGGAAAAGAGGCCATTTGAGGGAAATTCCTTATGTAAATTATATGTAAAATATGTGTACAATGCAATAGTAAAATCACTCTATTTCGAGTGATTTTGAAATTGTTTGTTTGAGACCTATGTGCATGGTTGGGTGTGTGAAATCTTTGCAAGACTGAGTGTTTGTAGGTCCTAACCTCGGAAAAGTGATAAATCCCCCTTATTATGCATGTGCAAGTTCCATAATTGTAATAGAGTATTTGGTGTAGGTCGGATCGAAATCAATAATCGATCATCAGAGAGATCGATGCAACCGAGGTGAGAACGAGACAATTGAATTTGTGGTTAAGATGCAACAATACCATGGGAGAACATACTTATTTTATGTTCATATTCCGAGGATTGAAGGTTGAAACCATTCGAAGAATAGTGGAAGAAACCCCCTTGTAGGTGAGAAGAAACAATAGCCATCTGATTGACATTGGTAGTCGATCGTGACCGTTGATTCTTATGCCCAGATTTCTTGTTCTTGTGTTAAGAAGGAATGGTTGAGATTAGCTCTTAGGAAGAGATCTATACAGATCGATGGATTGAAACAATCCAGGGCCTGGAGTCTGACATGAAGAGTCTTAAAGAATTTCAGAGTAGTGTGTTAGAGTATATCAGTTGATAAGTACACCGATAGTAATAGTTCGATTTACGGTATAGATTAGGTGATAGAATTAGATGATCGATGGTTAGGATAAGTCATGTGTTCGGAGTACGAAGAAATGGTAAAAGGTTCTTCAAGTTTGATGATTCAGAGTGTCTATTTAAAAAGTACTCTGACGAGGAGTTATGATCTACAGTGTAGATTGGTTAGGGAGTAGAGATATTGATGGACATCTAGCGTCCATGTGGTAGTGATCAAAGGACTATATAAAAGTTTGAAAGATTATAATTACAATCAATGGTCTAGATTGGTGAAGGAAGATATGACATATGGTTAGGATGGATTCGGAGTGACCCTGGTCAAGGGTTAAGGAGAGGACGCGTGGTGATATTCTATTTGTTGTTGGAGCAGGACCATCAGAGTCCAACAATGGGAGGAATTCTGACAAAGCATCACTGATAGACGATGGAGATCTATTTGGAATTGAATAGATCAATGAATGAGGAAGAGACATGTGGCAGGTCACTAGAGTGACATGTGGCAGTTGACAGAGACCTTGACGTGGCATCAACGAATGAAATTACGACACGTGGAAGTGATGTGGACAAGTTAGAAAGTGACACATGGAAGTTAGATCGACGAGCAAGAGGTTGACATGTGGCATCCATGTATGAGTGGCGTGGATGGTATGAGGCGCAACATATATCGTCCATTATATGACGATCAATGGTGGAGGATTAAAAGAGCTCGCGAGGGGAAAAGGTTAAGCGCCCAAGTGTGACTACTATGGACATAGCCCAGGGACACATGTAGTACATGCCAAAGGGGAAGCGCTTAATTGTATGAGCCCACGGTTATGGTGGAGGTCTTATGGAGACAAGTGTTGAGTTTCAGTGCTAATGAATTGTGTGAAAACAAAGATTTCCAAAACTATATTAAATAAATTAGGCTCGCACAAAGATAAGAGAGAAATTCTATTTTAGAACTACAACAAAATTGAATTGAAGAATTATGTACATGTGGGAACCATAGGCCAGGAGGTCATCAGTTTTGGTATAAGAGCAGGAAATTTAATTTTCCTTTGTAATTGATCGCAGGGGATGGAATACCTTAAATGAACAGAGTTATTTTTTTTCATCAGAGCGAATTAAACACTCTTTGGAACTCTGTAAGTGGTACAGAGAAAAGGATAAGTTCAGTAGAGAACTTACAAATTGCAGATTGCAGCCAACAAAGAATTTGATTTGATTCAGGGAGAGCATGTACAAAGGAGTACATTAGAAGTTGCAGACACATTGTGATAGGGATTTGTCCATTCAAGTGCATTGAATGTGAGAAAACATATCCCATAACATATATTGCAGTTATTATTGATGTTATATTAACTCTAGTTATGAGGAATTGTGAATGCAGGTAGTAGAGAAGGATAATGATAGCAACCAACAACTTGTAGAGATATGACAAAGAGAAAGTAGAGCTCCCAATTGAAGAAGCTTGTGGCAGAATAACGTTGCAGTAGAATATGTTGTAAACATTTCCAATTGAAGATAGGGAATGCATAGGACAATTGGAGTTCTCATAGGAAAGTGATCAAGAGAGAAGAAGCCAAAAAAGAGAAGAGTAGTGATCAGAAGGTTCAGAGGAAAGAAATGGAAGAATACCAAGAGGTCAAGCTCAAGAGAGAAGCTTGAGTGGTATTAGGTAGCAGATTAGGAGATTTGCTACAGAGGATTGACGCAACTCACAGTGAACAAGAAATGTTCACAAAGGAAGAGATGGAAATGACTATTATGTTGAAATATTGTAACTGCAAAGAGTATTCTATTTATTATTGAGTTATTATTAATTAAATCAATCCCCTTTTGTGGATTGATCATGTCGGGCATTGTAATTAACCAAATCCCCTTTTGCGGATTGGTAAAACCCTAAATATATTATGTAAATTGAGAAGTCGGCCCCCAAGACATTTAAAGTGGTTTTAACCACTCATAAGACAAGTCGGCCCTGCCCAGTGAAGAGACACATTTTCAGGACCTGCCAATTTGTATAAATAAAGGAATCCAGTGCCTCATTTGAACACTCACTCAACTCACTCATCTAGTGCACAAGTTTGAAGGAAGCTGCAATTGCCAGTTTCCAAAAGAAGGAAGAGAGAGAGGCACATTTCTCAGTGGAGGATATTCTCTAGTGTTTGGTTTATTGTCTTGGCATTGTATTGGCTATTTATATTAAGGAATTTTTTGCTAGATTTTCTTCCCCATGAGGGTTTGCTAGGATAAATGTTGTGTATATTGTGATTTTGTTTCTCTTAGTGATCCTACCTATGCTATGGTTATCTAGTAAACTAAAAAGAAACCTAATAATAGCTTAAAATTTAACATGGTATTAGAGCTAAGCTGAAGAGAGCATCTATCATTGCATAAAGAAAAACATCAATGTTGTCGTACAAGAAAATTAGGGCTTTTTGTTGGAGAGGAATATTAGCCTAAAAACCATCTAGAAAGTGTGTCCTATCCTAGGGAACTCTTTGGCACCTTAAGCACACATTTTCAATGAACAGAGCCTGTAGAAATTCAAACCCTAGTTTTGATTGGTACAAGAAAACCAAAAGTACCAGAAAACCAGGAAACCAGAACCAGTACCAGAAGTACCAATTTGGATTTCCGCAAGCTTGGTTTCAAGGGCTAAAATTTGGATTTTCATAAATTTGAGTGCACCAGCTTACTTGCCTCAACTCAACGCATCTAGTCCCTGGATCAGAATTTCAAAATTTGAAGTTTGAAAAATTAGGGTTTCCTCAAAACCCTAAGTTGCAGTTTCAGAATCAATTGTAGATGCAGTATCAGTTACAGTCACCCCTTGAAGTTTTTAAGAGTTGATAATTATTACTGTTGCTACCAGATGGTACCACTACCTACAAATACTATCATAGGTATGTATTCACACATGTTTAAATTGTTAAGCTTTAAAGGGTATTTGCAGGAGAAGGGATCTATTGCCATAGATCGAGAAGGATATCAGATCCAACACATTAAGAGGAATAATGCAACCCATATTTGATTATTCTGATATGCATCTATTTGTTATGACATTATTTTGATCTAGGTTGCATGTTGAAGCTAAGACCATCATACTAACCTTTGGTCAAAATTTAAGTCAAGGTATTAGATGGATTAAAGTTGAGATCATAGAGTTTATTCTCTAACCAAAATTTTTGTCAAGATAGCATATTGTCTTAGTACAAAAGACAGGTTAAAGAAAGCACTCATCATATTGAGTGAAGGAGACTTGGAAGAAAAGAAACACACTCATTCTTGACGACAAGGCTCCAGGTTCCAGTTTTTATAATTAAGTTGATAAGATTCAAAGTTGCACATGACAAAGTTGATAACTACTCCATTACAAGTAAACACTATAGTTGAGGTATCAATCTTTGAAAGTATTATACTTGGTAGCATGTGATCATATTGAGATAAATGCTTAATGTAATCATTTACTAGATACAACTAACATCTCCTCTAGGAGAAACTTCTTGTGTTGGTTCTAGGTTACCATGGATGAATGTTTGATCACAACACTAGAAGAGTGTTGACCTCATTGTGTATTGTATTTCTTACTTTTGATCTTTGTTTCAGACATGGCATAAGTGATAGCTCTAAAGGAGCTAATGTGACGATTATTCATACTATTGTTTTATTTACTATTATCAAAAGAGTATTATTCTTGCTTTTTGTTTTGTTGGCCTTGTTTCAGGTCATAAGTAATAACCCTGAGGAAGCTATAGTGAAGGTTGCATAAGGAAACAAATTAGATGACACGTGAAGCAGACTATGTACATGACCATATACATTCATGTACCAAAGAAGATGAAGAAGAAGTTATCTTTTGAGATCTAGAGTATCTCATATGGAGATTGATTGTAAGGAGCAGAAGGATCCAAAGATGACCAAACATTATAACTCACATAAGACTTGGTCAAATGATAATGAAGCCACATTGACGGGAAGTAGAACTCGTTTGAATTTTGAATCAACCTTTCATATTTAGAATTGGTATTCAACACCAAGTATACCCTGTAAGAGAGGATGAAGTCCTTGTAGACTCAGAATAAATCGAGAGTAATCTTGATCTCCGAAAGAATCATATGAAGAGACATCTCACAGGACTGGGAGACAAATGCCATCAGAAGACTATATCGTAGCTTCAGAAACTACTAGGAGATGTGAAATCGCTTGGAATATTCCCTTGTTTCAGTAACAGAGAAGAAAGCCAATCAGAAAGACTAGGATATGGATTCTTCTGTGAGACTAGAAGAGAAGTCGGTATTGACTTCCAAGATTGATTTAAATAGATCAAGCATGTTGCAGATGTACAAAGATTGATGTGTGTCTAGAGGATTCTCCCATTAAAAGGAAGAAGACTATGACGGGACACTAATTGAATAAATAGTACCAGTATTTATGAAGACAACCAAAACAACCATGATTCATTTATAGTACAATATGTAGGGGGAGGAATCCCCATATTTAAAATTGTGTGGCAATTGGTGAAATACATTATTTGGGTCATGGAGACATGACTACGATAAAATATAGAGTTACCTCCATGAAATAAGAAGATCTATCTTCAGTGTAAGTTATTGAGCCACTCTTAGTTTTAGATGAAGTTGTTTCCATGATGAAGTAGAGGATTTACTCTCTGATTTCAGCAGTCACAGTGAGAATGAAGCAACCATTCTTATCTTCAGAGTAGTTGCAGGTACAGAGTCCCAGTTCCAAAAGGAACAATTGTAGAAAGAGGAGAGGACATACTCTTAGGCAGTGAGACAGATAATGTTTTGCAGAGAGCACATAGAGCTAACACATAATTGTGCAGATTGAATTGCAATTGAGCAAGTGTACCAAATTGGTATAATGTAATGAGAAAATTTTATTTGGAGATTGAAGATAGAAAGACTCATGTCTGTCGGTTGAAGGAAGCTCTGTATGTGTTGAATCAAGCTCCTAGAGCTTGCTATGGTAGAATTGACAATTTTCTGAAGAGCTTGGGATTTACCAAGAGTAAAGTTGATTCTAACCTTTACTTCAAGGTTATGAATTATGAGCCAATGATGTTACCACTGTATGTAGATGATGTATTCTTGACAAGATGAAGAAAATCTTATCACAAATGGCAGAAGAATCTCGCTACGGAGTTTGATGGAATACCTAAATGCATTATCTCTTAGGTCTTGAATTTTGGCAGAGCACAAAGAAGATCTTCATTAACCAAGGGAAGTATGAAATTAAAATGAAGAGGTTTGACATGTTGAAATGTAAATCCATGTACACACCGATGGAAACAAAGTTGAAGCTCCTGGTAGATACCTCGTCAAAATTGGTTGATGCTACTCTGTATAGACGGATTATTGGTTTAGTGATGTATCATATGAATACCAGGCCAGATATATGTTTTTCCTTGAGTCAGTATCTGGTAGAACCTAGATGTGTTCACATTGTTGACGCAAAACATATGATGAGATACCTTAAGGGTATGTTGGATTTTGGTCTCTATTATACTAGAGATCATGACTTCATATTATATAGATATATTGATTCAGATTGAGTTGGAAGTGTCTCTGACAGAAAGAGCACTTCAGGATGTTGTTTCAGTCCGGGGTTAGCCATGATCTCATGGAAGAGTAGGAAGCAAACAAAAGCAGAATACATTGTTGCATGTTCCTCCAGTTGTGAAGCCATATGGCTTCAGATGTTGTTGACAGATCTATTTGATCTGGAGATGGAAGCCACCGTGATCCTATGTGATAACCAGATTTATATAAATATGATGTGTTCCATGATGTGTCGAAGCACATAGAGATCCGATATCACTTCATGATATGATGCAAAGAGGAGCTATAAAGCTCCAATATGTTGGCACAAAGGAACAGGTTGCAGATGTGTTGACCAAACCTCTATCTCATGTAAAGTTTGAGCACTTTAGAGACAAGCTGGGTATAGTATGAAAGGATCTCCCTCAAAAGGGGGAGTAGTGTTGATGATACTATGGTATCCTGATCAGTAGTGGTAGCTCTATTAGGATTTTATATCCTAGGGAATCTTATGATTCCTGTGTAGATCCTTTGGGTCTGTCAGAGTACCATGTGGTAGCTCCGTTAGGATTTCATATCCTAAGGAATATTTTTTATTCCTGCATAGGTCCTTTGGATCTGTCAGAGTACCACACAATTTTGTTGATGCTAGCCTAGTGATGAAGATTTCTAGCTTCGTGTTGATGTTGTTGATTCCATCCTAGTGCTGAATGTTTCTAGCTTTGTGTTGATGTTGTTGTGATGCCAACCTTGTGTTGAATATTTCCAGCCTCGTGTTGATGTTGTTTTGATGCTAGCCTTGTGCTGATGTTGTTGTGATGCCAGCCTTGTGCTGAAGATTTCTAGCTTTGTGTTGATGTTGTTGTGATGCCAGCCTCGTGCTGAAGATTTCCAACCTCATGATGATTTTGTTGTGATGCCAACCTTGTGTTGAAGATTTCCAGCCTCCTGATGATATTGTTGTGATTCCATCCTTGTGTTGAAGATTCCAACCTCATGTTGATGTTGTTTTGATTCCATCCTTGTGCTAAAGATTTCCAACTTCTTGCTGATGTTGTTGTGATGCTAGCCTCGTGCTGGAGATTTCTAGCCTCGCGATGATGTTGTTGTGATGCCAGCCTCGTGCTGAATATTTCTAGCCTCGTGTTGATGTCGATGAGATCCCAGCTTCATGCTGAATATTTCCAGCCTAGTGTTGATGTTGATGATGCTCCAGCCTTCGTGTTGTGATGTTGTTGTTGTTGATGATTATCCAACCTTTGTGTTGTGATATTATTGTTGTTGACGTTGTATCAACCTTTTGTTGTTATTGATGATGATGATGTACTAGTGTTATACTAATCCATGTTGATGCAGATGATGATGATGCCACTTCAACTTCTTGTTGAAGATGATGATGATGATGCCACTTCAGCTTCTTGTTGAAGATGATGATGATGATTTTATTTCATCTTTCATGCTGAAGATGATGATGTTACTTTAGCCTCATGCTAAAGATGTTGATGATATTACTTTAGCCTCATGCTAAAGAAGATGATTATGTTACTTTAGCCTCATGCAAAAGATGATGATGATGTTACTTTAGGCTCATGTTGATGAGGATGATGATGCTACTCCAGCTCCATGTTGTGAATGATGATGATGAGAAAAAATTTCGATGATTTATATATATGCCAGTCAATGTTCCAGATGTTGTTGATGTTGTTTCCCTCTCTCTCTCCTGATGATGTTGGAGAATACACTTCTTGTTAAGGGGGAGTGTTGAAATACTGTAATCAGAAAGAGTATTCTATTTATTATTGAGTTATTATTCATTAGATCAATCCCCTTTCGTGGATTGATCATGTCGGGCATTGTAATTGACCAAATCCCCTTTTGCAGATTGGTCAAATGCTAAATATATTATGCAAATTGAGAAGTCGAACCCCAGGCCATTTAAAGTGGTTTTAACCACTCAGAAGACAATTCGGCCCTGCCCAGTGAAGAGACACCTTTTCAGGACCTTCTAGTTTGTATAAATAAAGGAAGCCAACGACTCATTTGAACACTCAGCTCTCTCATCTAGTGCACAATTTTGAAGGAAGTTGCAGTTTCCAGTTACCGAAAGAAGGAAGAGAGAGAGGAGCATTGCTCAGTGGAGGATATTATCTAGTGTTTGGTTTATTGTCTTGGCATTATATTGGCTATATATATTAAGGAAGTTTTTGTTGGGTTTTCTTCCCCATGAGAGTTTCCTGGGATAAATGTTGTGTATCTTGTGATTGTGTTTCTCTCAGTGATCCTACCTATGCTATGGTTATCTAGTGAATTGAAAAGAAACCTAATAATAGCTTAAACTTTAACATATTGATGGTCATTATAAAGGTTCAAAGAGAAGCCATAGCCAGAGGAAAGAGGATGCCAAAGCAGTTGGAAAAATAAAGATGAGTCAAGAGGAGTTTTATACAGAATTTAATGAGTTAAAGGAGAGACTCAACATAATTATGGAGCTGCGACATGAATGTAATGAAATCCATAGATATGGTTGGAGATTGAAGAGGAAGGCTAGATGGCCTATTCAACAATTGGTTGCAATAAATAAGAAGCATAGGTTGAAGGCTTGTATTATATAATAAGAACTCAACGAAGCTGAGTATAGAGAGTCCTTGGAGACATGACTAACAATTCACTTTTGTGAACTAGAGAAGGGAGTAATGCTTGGAGAGGAAGATGATGTTTAGAGTACATACCTCGTGAATAACTTGGATAGTTCATTCCAACATAAGGAGAAGATGCTAGAGGCATATAAAGAGAGTGAAGAGTCTCATATTTTTAAGACTAATGATTTGTGTATGTTTGCAAGACTTATAGATCATGGAGATAGGTAGCCACTTGAAGTTGTCCTAGAGGAAGAATCACCTCATGAAGGCATGAGAAAGAGACATATTCATAGTTATGTCATGTTAGAGGAAGGGAAAACATTGTCTCTTGGAATATGTGAAAGAGGAAGTCATGCATGTTCAAAGGATGCAGATGTTGGAGATGCAATGAGGATGAATAGTTGGCTTGGAGATACTTTAGAAGATGAAGTACATAAATTATTGGAAAAATCTATGCAACGATACAATGAGGCAAGTATGGAGCTTGATAAGGAGGAGATGGAAGTGGAAGATGATGATCATTGGTACATGATCATGAAAGAAGGTATACAATTTTTGCAACAAATCTTTCATTTTAGTAAATTCCAAGAATATAGTTTATTTGAGCAATATTACAGACTAAGCATGCAACTTGAAGATATGCAATATTGTTTGCATAAGTTTTTATTTAGTGAGCAGTGTTCTCAAGAAGCTGAGGAAAGACAAATATGTGAAGGCAAAGAGATGGAAGCATCCATACAAGTTTTCTGTGGTAAATTGCAACATAATTGCAGCAGTAGTGTGTACCAGCAGAGGACAAGACTGGGCGTTGAGGAGTTATGGAAGTAGTTGATGAAGGCTTCCAAGAAGAGATACCAGAGAAAGAAGAAGAAGCACAACATGTCAGTACAACTTATTAAAGCAAGCGGAGATGTTACACAACAACAAAGTAAAGTTTGGGATCCTAGAATGTTGCAAATAACAACAAGGAAACAACAAAGCAACAAGGTGAATAGTGAGCAGCAACATCAAGTTTGGGATCTAGGAGGACTGAA
>SNQJ01S0040750.1:44522-60228 GCA_010110895.2 Picea sitchensis | reverse complement strand
AAACTCTTGGGTCATTTTGAGGCCCAAAAATGTCGTTTAGGGCCTCAAAACGGCCCCAAAATTTTGGGACCCGTAAAACTGTAAAAAAACTGCCAAAATGGAAACTGGTATTTGAGCCAGTGGAATAGGTGGGTGGCCATCAATATCCACCTGGATCAAGACTCTACCATGGCCAACTATGCTGAGAGGAGAGTCATCAACAAGGTATACCATCCCACTATCATAATTATAATATATTAAAACAAGTGTCGATGGAGAGCTATATGAAAGGAAGCTCCAGAGTCTATCAACCATGCAATATAATCTGCATGGATTTCCAAAACTACAACAAAAGCATCTCCACCATCCTCCTAAGAAGATTTTTTAGACTCATAATTAGAATCATTCTTTTCTTTCTTATTCTTCTTTTTATCTTCCTTGGAGTCTGATATGAAATACTTGACCTTGTTGTTGTTCCAAGATTGTGCCTTGGACTTTCCAGGAGACTTATATGTCTCTCGCAGGATTTGGATCTTCCATTTTCAATTTTCTTGCCTTTCTCTTTTGATCTTCCATGAATAGCTAAGGCCTTATTGGTGGATTTAGAAGCATTCTACCTCACCTTCCTTGAGATTAAAGCAACCACAACCTCATCAAAGACAATTTCTTTACACTGCTTCCAATGACCATTACCAAGTTGTCCCATGAATTTGACAAATAATACAAAGGGTCATACAACGATCCTTCTCATACATCTTCACTCCAACTGAGATCAACTGAATCACAATAGTATTAAACACATTTAGGTGCTCAACTATACATTCACCATCACCCTTCTCAAGGCGAACAACGTTTTCTGCAGCAAACGTGTATTAACCAAGGATTTACCCTAGTACAAATCCCCCAACTTTCGAGAGAGTTGTTGCAGTTTTTTCTTCAAAAGAATTCAATAATGTTGAATTGGCCAAGTAGAACCTAATAAGAATTCTCGCCTTTCTCTCCAACACCACCCACTCATTATCTTTCATGCTAGTAGGTTTGGTTCAGAACACTGCAACCCATAGATCTCAACCTATGACAAGATCCTCCTCCTTGAGCTTCTGCAACTCAAAATTAACCATTAAACTTCTCCATTTATAATCTAGACGTGCTCACCATTTCCCTGCAACAAGATTTATGTTTCCCTACAACAAGATTTCCTTATGTGCAAGCTTCCACTCCAACCAATATTAGATCCAAAAAACCTTGTCCCTAACACCTTGGATCCGAGGTGATCAAGCTCTGATACCAAATGAAAGGAAGCAAAGACACAACATACACTTCTTACACTAACCAAAGAGAGAAGAACATATATAAAACTTTAAACAAACAGTTGCAGATGATAAACATAAAACAAATAAAACAAATAACAAACCATTACACAAAAATTTCTTGGGGAAAACCATTATGGTAGAAAAAACCTACACTCTAAAGTGCGCTCAATGTATTGTTCAACAATTAAATGGTTACAATACATTACAAAGGCTCCCTACTCTCAATAATAGTGTTTATTAGCATTATAAGGATTCCGTAGAAATTTCAACAACATAACAATAAGTTAGAAGTCACTGGGTTTTGCTCCAACCCTATCATTCAATAGATAGGCATAACAATACCATAAACCATTTATGATTTTCCAATTTTACATGCTGAAAATCACCAACAATTAATTGATGAATTATTGTTGCTTAGCATTCATTGCCTACTAATGATTTGCATTTATTCCTTACTATTGCTCAATTTTTATCCTCTATTAGTGTTCAATGATCATTACCTACCTTACTATTGTTCAATTTTTATTCTCTATTAGTGCTTTACCAACTCTTACGGCTAAGTTAATGACACACCCATCTCACCATGACGTACAATGCTTTCACTATACTTTCAATTTTAATTTGCAACAACTTCATTGCAATGCCACGTTACATAATGATTCAGTGTACTATCACATCCACATAATGATCTACAAACCACTACATACATATAATGGTTATGGTTTTACATCAATTAGGATTTGATTTTAAATTGTTTGCATAGTATACTCTCTCCTAGTCATGTTCTAACATAGAGTATCAAATACTATAAAATTTTGGTGTTGTCTACGAAATGATTTTTTCTAAATGAAAAGATGGATTCAACATGTTGAAAATACTTGGATTATATAGAAATAATCACTCAAATCTACAGATTTAACAATTTCTCGCCAAATTTAAGGCAAATGTCCCCGGAAAATGTCGCCAAAAAAATCATTTTAAACTAGCTATATAATTTTATAAATTAAAAAATCATTAAATTTTTAGTATTAATAGATCCTTGGTTTTGGGAAACCATCCCTTCCCACAAGTGGTCTATCAGTTCCTTTATAGCTGTTATTTCCATCAACATCAATCACTTCAAGGATATCATGTAAATCTAATCCTTTCACTACCTCCATAGTCTTGTTTCACATGGTTAGACCTTAGAAGTCGAGACTTCGAGATTGGAACAATTTGAATCAGATCGTGAGCGTTGGATGCCATGAGGCATGCATCCCATGAGTTTGATTCCCGCCACAACAAACTTAGTGGCCCATAAATTCAACAATGTTTGTACTTGATGCCATACCAAGCTGACGACGATCAATAACCAACTTGCTACGCAGGCTTTAATGTTGTGGCATCTGGTATATATATCGTCGGATTGTCTTGGTATATACGTCGGGTTATATCCGACAATGTATATACCACCTACCACAACATTAAAGCCTGTGCAACAAGATGGTTATTGATCGCCCCAAGCCGACTGTCACGACTTTTTTTAAGGTGGGTAAGATCCATGTATGTACAAAGCATTGAATATCTATATATATAAATAAATTTCTTAGTAAAATATTGTGATATTTTTTAGTTTGAAATTTCTTAATAATATATATATATTATTTTATTTTATTTTTTTTAATTTGAAATGAAATTTGGACAAAACTGTATTCAAGGTTATGGCCTACTTTTTTTATTGGAAAAATAGAATTGTCCAAAGGCAAAGGAGCTTAAATGAGGTGTGAAGTTCATATTATGATCAATAATATTGAGAAAGAATAGAATAGTCAAGGCATACCCATGAGGCCTTTAGTTGGATTATGAATTACAGTAAATCAAGCTCCTAGGTTGTATACTATATTTATATATATACTTGATTGTTCTTGTTTAATATATATATATATTGATTGTTCTTGTGTTGTGTTACATTGCTTAGTTATCATCTCATGATAAGTAGAAGGAATTCATTGATGCTCAAAGCAATACCATTTCTTAGTTAGCAAACGTGCTTGGGAATAATGGAAAGGTAGTTACTTCCTTCTTCCTTAATTCAAACAAACGTTTAGATAGCATCCAATAGAAGGTGATTTTGGGATTTAGCCTATAGAGATAGGTCGCTTTATTTGTGCATCAAGGAATGGAGTAGGTTCCAACAAGTAATGGTTATATTAGGGGAATCATGATGGTCATCATACATGACCCGAGCCATAGTTCTCTCCTCTACAAGGTGACCTTCAAGCACACATTCTAATACAAGCATCAAACAGAGGTTTTAGTCAAGGTTGAGGGTATGTCTACGGGTTAGTACTTTTATCGTGGTGAAAAGGTCTCTTTGACTATGTGCATTGTGTTTCACTTGTAGTTTGTTTCAAAAGGCATCATTGTGTGCAATGTGGAACAATATGACAACAATTGAGGTTTGTTTGCTAGGGATTTTGGAGACTACACCATAGTTGTCAGCCACAATCTTGATAATGGAACTAAGTCTACCAACCTCTAGAGTATTGAGAATATGTGAAAAGTATTTGAAGAAAAACATTGATTTTTTTTCCTCAATGAAGCAACAACAACTGCACGCCAACTATTTGATAAAAACTTTGTTGCTCAATATTGTTAAGTGTTTGACGATAGCTCCAAGGATTTTGAATAAGTGTTTGACGAAATGTTTGTAGAATCTTATACAAAGAAAAAATTTCAAATACTACTCAAACCATCTTCTAGGAAAACCTTATTACTATGAGTGAATTCTCACAATTATCTGTAGGATTTAAGGTAGAACTTGTAGCAGAGTTTGGGGGTTCCTATTGCACAATAACATTGTATTTATGGGGATAAACAACTAGAGAACCATAATCCTTTGATTGTCTATCACATTGACAAAGATTCAACTCTATCTTTGTTGTCACGTTTTCATGGAGGGATGGTTGGTTTAGGGGTGCTTTCATCTTCCAAACCTATGTCTTTTAAGGATGCAAACAAAAACAACTCTACCAATACAAATGAGTCAAGGCCTTCTCCTATTCATATTGTTTATATAGTGCAACATGATGAAGAGGTGTCATTCATTAGATAAATTTTGAGGTAAAAAATGGGTCTCAAAACAAACAATGTGTTATGAACATCAATTTTAAAAGAACCAATAGGATTCAAGATAATGATGTCAACCATAATGGTAAATAGTTTTGGAGGGAAAGAAAGAAAGCTTCTTTTTTATCGTATTTTTGACTTATCTCCTTATAGGTTTACTCAAATTTCAAGTGTAGGCATTCATTGGATTTGGAATTAAACTTTTCATCCAACAAGTACCCACCTTGCATACTTTTGATAAGCCCATAGTGAGATTCACCGGAAAAACATGAACAAAACATGTTTCTAACCATAGTGAGATAAACTAGAAATACATTGGAAAAACATGTTTCTTTCAAGAAACACATTTTATTTTTTTTACATTTTGAGTGTATCTGACTATGGATCTATCAAAAGTATATAGGGTGGGTACTCGTTGAGTGCCTAAACTTGAAATTTGAGTAAACTTGCAAGGAGATAAGTCAAAAATATGAAAAAAAAATAGTTTCTCTCTTTCCCTTTGAAAATATATAGCTCTTGCATTATTATTTTAATTATTATTTTATTATTTTCCTTAGGAGGCCCATTTTAGACCTCAAAATTTTTCTAATGGGTGGAGATCACAATGTTATAGGTAACTTATTTACTTTCCCTATATGAAAAATATAAGATTATCTATATGTTTAATTGGATTGGTCTACTACATCGACATTGTTTCAATGGATTCATTCTACTTGGGCCAGTTTATGCATATATGCATGTAACTATATAGAGAGATAGACCTTATTAAGGGTCTTCCAAACAAAATGATTATCATCTAGAAGAGTTTTAAATACACACAGGTTTTGGATTATGAGAACAAAATATTCAAGTGTAGGATATGTCATCTTCTAGAACAATTACAAGCTACCATTCCTTAAGTTTGAGCTCATCCTCCTAGGAAAAAACAAACCAAATAAAAACTAAAGAGATAGATTTTTCTAGATGAACTAAGTTCAAATACTGACCTTGATGAGAATGAGGTAAGTCAAGATCTGAAATTTCTAATTAGGGAATCCACTCCTTCCTCAAGGGATAAGTAGAAGCAATGGATATAGGACTTTTCGCCTTGAGAGAGGTCATTGTAGGTGGAACAAAAAGACATCATGAAAATGATACCTTTGATTTAGATAAGGACTTGGATTTTTTTAAGAACTCTCATCTCTAACCTTCTAACTCAGAATGAGTTATTGTGGCTCCTACTTTAGAGAGGTGACAAGAATTTAAAATGAAGTGGAAAATGTGAAAGATCGATGATACTTTTCTAAAAGACGAGTAATGAAATGCACATCACTAATGCATTTTTAATATTGTAAACACAATATGAATCTATGCTTCTGTAAGTACAATGATCCAAAAAGGATCCAGAGAAGACTAAGGATAACTCAGAATTCGCATAAGCAACCCAGGAAGCTCAGAATGGCCTCAGCAGACAGAGAAAGGGAAAAAATTCAAATTCCTCAAAACTCAATGAATTGACATCATCGCGAAGAGCGCGTCGCAATATTTCCAACGACGTAAATGACTCATCAAAGGGAGTTATCAATCAAACGATATTCATGGTCAAATTTTTGGTCAATCTAGCCCAATCAACAAGGATGAATTAACATCTGTACTGCTGATGTCAGCATCAATATAGATGACATCATTGTACATATAATGTACGTGGAACACGCAAAGGCCGACACGTGTCATGTTGATGTCAGCATGGTGACATGGCATCACCATAGGCTGCCATGTGTCACTCATTTTTGGACTTTTTCGATCAAATCTATGGACCAATGGGAAGGTGCCACGTGGAATATCGTACAACCACCCGGCAAGTGACGTGGTTGTACATGCAATGAGGTGACGTGGGCCAATGGATGGCCACCACGTGGCAAGGGGGAAATGCCCAAGGACACCCAACAACCGAATTTTAAAAGGAGTAAACGGTTGGCTGGCGCCAACCCAGTCCACCAAACTTGGAGTAGTTCCACCAAAAATGGTGGCATATCTCAGCTATCGGCCCCAATTAGCAACATATCTCAACTGAATGCCAAAGCTAGCGACATATCACAACAATCCACCATATCTGGTGATAAGGTTCAATGGAAGGGTAAAATGGGAATCCCGCGGGTTTGACCTCGGGACCTCCCCCAACAGCTATGCCTTAATATATCTCCTCCAACCAACTAGCCTAACAACTATGTTGGTATATCCGCTCACCTTTATTACTTAAGAACTGAAGTTTTCCAGAGTTCGAGGGTTAGACTAGGGAGGCACGCGACCGTATGGACGACACATATATCGAGATTTTCCCATGAATTTAATTGCAAGTGCAGGCATGGAAACTAAGACAAATTTTCTCAAGGGCCTGAAGGTGCTAGACTCAGATCGAGGCGTGGAGACAATCGTTTTTGGGTAATTCGATGCCACAAATTCAATGGTGTTGTTTGTTTTTTGATTCGTGCAAATATTTTGTATCTTAACTCCAAAATGAGGTATACTTATGGATTTTGTCAAATTCTTTTGTTGAGTTAATAAAAGGGCCTACCCATTTGAGAGTAGGACCCAGAAACGTAGTCCACTAGGGATGAACTCCATTATCAAGTTTTTGTGTTCAGATCTGATGCATATGTCTCTTCATTATTGAGTTATTCCTTCTTTATGGTGCACTTAAATTTATGCTCATTTAATACAATTCTTTAATAATTTACATCGATGAAAATATCTTGAATCATGTTGGTATCAGAGCAGTCATCTTTGACTTGAATTGTTGAGTGTGAATGCTTACTAGGGCCAAGCATAAGCAGGGTCAAGGAACTCTTAATATTTTCAATCCCGAAGTTGGTCCTGCATCCCGAAGGAAGAAAATGGCCGAAGAGGATAAGCATAATGAACAGGAGAAAAACTTCCATATGGTATTTTATCGCATGTCAGAAATGGTCGCACGAATGTATGGAGACTACAAGAAGAGGATGAATAAGAAAGGGAAGAAAAAGGAAACACAAGCAGATGATAATGCTTTAGTGAATCAAGTGGCTGGAGGAGCCCCCTTGAGCCTACATCTTCACCATCAAGTTCTATCTCTTCTTCCTCTAAGCATTCTCCTTATTCTTGTCATTCTCATCATTCTATCCATAAAACTTCTTTTAGGAAACCATTGTTAAAGCTTGATGTAAATTTTTCTTTACCTATGTTTAATGGAGATGCTAATCTTGAAAAGATAGATAATTGGATCCGACAGGTTGAAGTATATTTCTGTGTTCAATAGATTGATGAAGAGGAAGTTAAAGTTCAATTGGCCTCTCTTTGGTTGGAAGGCACCGCTCTTGTATGGTGGGAGAGAAAACTTCAGGACACAAGTAAGTGTGGTAATCTTCTTTCCTCATGGTCAGAATTCAAATCAACGATAAGGAAGCAATTTTATCCATTGGGTTCTTTACATAAAGTAATGATGGAATGGAAAACTTTAAGACAAAGTAAAGGTCAAACTGTACAAAGTTTCACAGAAGAATCTAGGAAGAAATCTCTTGCATTAAACATTCCTTTGGATTCTTATGAAACTTTAATGAAGTATATTGGCACACTTCACAGTTATATTCATCATACTTTACTATTGTTTAACCCCACCAATCTTGACGAAGTTTGTGTGCAAGACACTCACCTTGAGAACATGGGAATGAATGTTCAAGAAGATCCCACAAATAAACCTTCCAATCTCCCACATAAGCAGTTTAAGAAGTTTAAAAGGAAGGACAAAAATACCGCCACTGTAAAGAGGGAAGAAGGAAAATTGTCTTGCACTCATTGCAAGAATAATGGTCACGATGATGAACACTGTTGGAAACTACATCCAAAGAAGAGACCGAAACCGTTCAGTGGAAAGGGGAAGACAAAGACCATTGCTACAGTGCAACAAGATCTTGGTTCTGATTCAACAGACGAAGGAAAGATCACAACAGTTGGATTACAAGGTAAAGATTCCCTTCATGCTAGTTCAAATTCCAATAATGAATCTCATGATGATGAAAGAAATACGAATGAATTATTTCATATAAGAGTTGTATTTAAGCACACTAAGATAGATACATTATTTGATCCGGGTTCCAAAGTAAACCGTATATTTGAAACACTTGTCAAAAATATGGTTCTTGAAACTAAACCACATCCAAAGCCTTATCCTCTTGGTTGGGTATGTGATAAAGCAAAACTTAATATCACCAAGCAATGTAGGGTCAGATTTGATATTACTTCAAATTTGATTGATAAAGTGGATTTGGATGTTGTATCGCTTGATATAATACATGGCATAGTGCTAGGGAGTCCTTATCTTTATGATAGAAAAGAAGTCTTCTTTCGTCATGAGAACAAATATCACCTTACTAAAGGGGGAGTGGAATATATTGTTAGAGCCCACAACATGTGGGTAAACACCACACTTGTTAGTGCAAGACAAATGAAGAGACTCATAAACACTAATAAGAGATATGTACTCGTGGTCGTAAGGGAAAAGGATGTTGAAACATCCGACGCCTTCCAAGGATGTGATCCTTCTCATAAGAAAGAATTAATTGATATTGTTTCTAAGTATGATGATATTTTCCAGGAACCAAATGGATTACCTCCTAAGAGGGAAATCCAACATGAAATACATATTCAACATGATTATCCTCTTCCTAATGTGGGCATGTACATGATGTCAATTGTAGAGATGACATAGATCAAAAAGCAGGTACAAGGATTATTGGATCAAGGGGTCATTAGGCCCAACTCATCTCCTTGTGGTTCTTCTTTCGTGATGGTGTCAAAGAAGGATGGCACATGGAGAATGTGTGTCAATTACCGAGCCTTAAATAAAATCAAGCTGAAAAATCGATACCTTCTTCCTCGTATAGATGATTTACTTGATCAATTAAAGCATGTTGTTTATTTCACTAAGTTGGATTTGTGCAGTGGATACCATCAGATCAGGGTTGCAGAACAAGATGCATGGAAAACTGTATTTAAAACCAAACAAGGATTTTTGACTAGTTAGTTATGCCGTTTGGGCTTTGTAATGCTTCGTCAACCTTCATGTGTGTGATGAATGATGTATTCAGGCCATTTCTAGATGATTTTTTGATTGTATATTTAGACGAAATTCTTGTATTTAGTGGGACTTGGGATGAACCTGTAAGTCATGTAAAGCAAGTAGTGGATACTTTGCAAAGGGAAAAGTTGTATGTAAAATTGTCCAAATGTGAATTTGGTAAGACTGCACTTGTGTACTTAGGTCATATTGTAGGAGGAGGACAATTGAGAATTGATCCTTCCAAGATTGATGTAATTGTAAATTGGCCCGAGCCCAAAAGTGTAACCGAAGTACGTAGCTTCTTAGGTGCATTCCAGTACTGGAGGAAATTCATTTCCAACTTCTCTTTTATTGCAACTCCTTTGCATGCCTTAACCAATGTGAAGAAAACTTTTCAGTGGGAATGAAAACAACAAAAAACTTTCGACACTTTGAAGGAAAAGATCAGTAACACACCAGTATTAGTACTGTCAAATCTTCAACATCCTTTCGAGATCGAGACAGATGTTAGCGGGCATGCCATGGGTGTAGTATTGATGCAATATCGTAAGCCTATCTGTTACCACTCTAAAACTTTTAACCAAGTTGTTGTTAACTATCCTATGTATGATAAAGAGTTGTATGCATTAGTTCAAAGCATAAAGAAATGGAATCACTACTTGTTAGGGAAGGAGTCGTTGATGAAGATTTTAAGGAAGTATTTGAGAAGCTAACCCATGGTGCACATGTAGATAACTATTGTTTGCAGGGAAAACTACTCTACCATCTTGGAAAGTTATGTATTCCTACAAGTGAACGAGTCCATGTAATACGAGAAGCTCACAGGTCTCTTGTGTTTGGGAATTTTGGGGTAGGAAAAACTACGGCTCATCTGTAGAGATTTTGTTACTGGCCTCAGATGAAAGAAATCGTAACTAAATATGTAAAGGGTGTGTGATGTGTTCTACTTGTAAGCCCACTAATAGAAAATTGGGGCTATACTCACCACTTCTTGTTCCATCCCATCCATGGGAAAGAATCTCCATGGATTTTGTAGGGGGTTTACCAATGTCAAAAAGGGGTCATGACTATTTGTATGTTGTAGTGGATAGGTTCAGAAAGATGTGTATCTTGATGCCATGTAAAAAGCAGATCACTGTTGCGCAGACTGCTAGTCTCTTTTTTCAGTATGTTTTGGGTTCACTTTGGGTTACCCACATCCATTATCTCAGATCGAGATACTCGATTCCTTGGGGAATTTTGGACAAGCTTGTGGAGAATGATGGACACCAAGTTGAAGAGGATCACTTCTTTCCATCCACAAACCGATGGACAGACAAAGGTTGTTAATAGAACAATGGTACTTTTGCTTCGAGGCTACTGTAGAAAGAATCCCAATTTATGGGATGAACAGATACCCTATGTACAACATGCTTACAATCGAGCCTTACATTCCTCCACTCGGTGTTCTCCTTTTGAGACATGTTTTGGATATTTTCCTAAGGTCCCTTTGGACTTGATGTATGGGAGAGATGATAATTCAAATGAAGAAAGAAATGAAGACAGAGCCCGCAAGTTCATTCAGAGGATCCAATAGATACACCAAGCAGTCAGGGAACAGTTGGAGAAAATTCAAGCACAATATAATGATCGACATGACAAACACATGGCTGATCATCAGTTCCAGGTTGGAAGATCTAGATGAAAAGCATTGGTACCACTTTTCTCCAAAATAGTGAAGGGTCCATATCGGATGGGCTTGATTTTCTTTCCTTCACCCTTCAATATCTCCTTGCTGAGAGTAGGACCTAGAGACGTAGTCCAACAGGGACAAACTCTGTTATCAAGTTTTTGTGTTAATATCTGATGCATATGTCTCTTCATTATTGAGTTATTCGTTCTTTATGGTGCACTTCAATTTATGCTCATTTAATACATTTCTTTAATAAGTCACATCGATGAAAAGATCCCAGATCATACAATATGAACATGTACTTGTTTTTTTTTTTTTAGTATCGTGCTTTGAAAATTTGAAGAATGGGATTTTCTTTCTATAATGGAATAGAAATTGCATTCTTTTTCTTGGAAAGAAAAACATCCAATAGAAAGCAATCCATCCTTGTATAACTCAATTACTATTAGTGTTTTTCTCCCTAAATGAAATTTAGAGACCATCATTTCAAAGACCCATAGTAGGGAATGATCACTCTCGAATGTCTTCATAATGGGAAAGAAGATTAAACCTCGAGAAGGATGTATGAAATTTGTTATTACTATTTCTCTCCCTCTCTTTTGTTTTTTTTGTTAAAGTTGCTCAATACTGCTAATCATATGGAAGTGCTTTAGGTTCACCCTCTCCTTTGTTTTTTGGCTAAAGTTGCTCAATACTACTAATCATATGCAAGTGATTTAGGTTCATCCTTTTTGTTTATTAAGAATTGGAAATGAGCCTCTTGTAGTTCCTACTCTCTTTGCACCAATGGTAATGCTTGTCCTAATTTTATAAAAACAACTTCCAAATAAAATCCATAAAATTTCAATAATAATTTTAAACCGAAAGAGTTATAAGAGGATATGAGGATTGAATTTATTATCTTTAGTGATTTTTTATGAAGATGTAATTTTTTTAAAGTTTGTGAAGTTTGAGATTTGTTATGAAGAAGTAATTTTTTTAAAGCTTGTCAAGTTTGAGATTCATGCATTTATGCCTGGTGTCAGAAGTTAGTTTTCTCCATCTTTGACATATGGAAAATCAACATTTGTACTCTATTGAATATGGAAAGTTTTGGTTCTATGTCATCTTAAACACATGAAAAACATGACAATTATGAAAATTGTAATAGATCATGCATCTATCCAAATTTTGATTCTCTCCATTTTAAACACATTAAACACATGAAAAAAATAATAATAACTTCATGCATCTCCATGTTAATAAATGTGGAAAAATTTATTCATCAAGTGCATGCAATGTCTACACATTAAACACCTTAAAGTAGGGCATTTCTAGGGATAGGACTTTGTAGGGAAAGTTAAATTTCCAACCCTTCATTATCCTAAAGTAGACCTTCTTTTATTTCCCACTACCATGTGCTAATCATTACCCATCAAATAGGTGAGTAGCTCCATATGACTCCATATCCCACAATATAACAACAAACAACTTTGAATGATATATCAATATACCCACCTAAAGGTTTGGAAATTATAAATAAACATACATTGTTCTTGAATGAAATATATTTTCATTGTTCTTTTCTCACTACTAATTGTAAATGGTCAAGAAAATAGCATACCCACCTGAAGACTTGGAAAATATATATAAACATACAACGTTCTCGGATGAAAGATGTTTATATCTTCATTGTTATTTTCTCACTATTAATTTTAAATGGTTAAGAAAATATTTTAACACTAATTTCATAAAAGTTAAATCATTTTAGTGCTTTGAAGGATATATCAATATACCCTTCTCAAAGGTTTACCAATTATATCTCAACATAGTTGTGTGTTAAAGGATATTTTTTGTTAATTTATGAGCTTGATTTCTTAAGCAGATTAATTCTTTTATTTTCTTCAACACTTTATTCCAGCTTAATACACTTCAACAATACCAAATTATAATCGAATAGCAATAACTATGTAGATAAGTAAGCATGCATATCAACAACACATATACCCTCGGGAAACCCTGTACAGGGAGAAAAACCCTAGCAAATGATATTCCTTTATTGCATTAATAATGTAAGATCACTTACAAATATCCACCATGAATGTTATTCTCTTAAAGAGCTTGCCAAAATGACTCTGACCTGGCAAAGACCTAAGAGACCTTGTTGAAATACACCTCTGATATGCTGCCTTAATTCTTGATATACAACACTAACATGCTGTTGATATATGCCTCTGTTATGCAACCTCTATAGTTGATATACAACACTGATATGTTGCTTTGGTCTACTGCCTGTTTATCACTGATATGATCCTCTATTGCTTCTCCCTCTACCTTCATATCAAAACTATGTTGAAGAGATGGGTCGACCTATGCTTATATAGGTTGAAGAGGAGAAGAGGAGAGGTTCGAAATAGTAACTTTTTTGCATGCTTTAATCATAACTCCGCTTCATACTTTAGTTCAAACTAGACTTGAGACTAGTATACAACTATACTTGAGACTTCAGTTACAACTCAACATTACACTTTAGTTCGAAAATAGAACTAGACTTGAGACTGGCATACTTTAGTTCGAAAATAGAACTAGACTTGAGACTTCAGTTACAACTCAACATTACACTTTAGTTCTAAAATAGAACTAGACTTAAGACTTTAGATACAACTCAACATTACACTTTAGTTCTAAAATAGAACTAGACTTAAGACTTCAGTTATAACTCAACATTACACTTTAGTTCTAAAATAGAACTAGACTTAAGACTTTAGTTACAAATCAACATTACACTTTAGTTCTAAAATAGAACTAGACTTAAGACTTCAGTTACAACTCAACATTACACTTTAGTTCTAAAATAGAACTTAGACTTAAGACTTCAGTTACAACTCAACATTACAAGGCAATTCAAAATTCTCTTCATGGTGGATAATGTTACAAGTGCCAGCGCACTAGATCAATATATTTATATCATTTGAAATATTAGGAATATCCTTTGTTTCTAGCTCATAGGAATTTTATATTCAACCTAACTTTTGCTAGATTCCTTGACTTTTGCTCATGGCTCACAAGGTTTGACTAGGCTCGCAGAGGTTGTACGTTCCCCCTGACTTTTGCACTAGTCCGTCTTTTCTCACAGAGGTTGTACGTTCCCCCTGAATTTTTCACTAGACTGTCTATGCTCATAGAGGTTGTACATTCCCCTTGACTTTTTCATTAGACTCACATAACATCTCATTTGTCCTGAATTTTGGTTTGACTCATAGAGGTTGTACGTTCCCCCTAGATTTTTTCAATACCTCACAAGATTGGTTGATTCTCCAAATCTCCCTGGCTAGCCTCAGGGTGGCCCATATGGCCTCTCATTGGAGAATGATTGTCAATGCTACCAAATTTAACACTCCCTCTTAGCAAGGGATTCATTCTCAGCCACACCAATCTTGCCTCTCAGGTGCACAAACTGTCTCGAGGTGAGAGGTTTTGTCAGGATATCAACTACCTACTCACTCGTGGATATGTACTGTAACTTTATGGTTTTTCTCTGGACCAAGTATTGGATGTAGTGGTACCTCATGTCAATCTGTTTTGACCTGTCATGAAATATCGGATTCTATATCAATTTTATGCAACTTTGATTATCACAGTGAACCACCATTGTCTCGAGCTTGTCACCAAACAACCCATAAATCAATTTTCTGAGCCATACTGCTTCCTTGCTAGCATCACTTGCTGCAATGTACTCAACCTCTTCTGTACTCTCTGCAATGGATCCCTGCTTTCGTCTTGACCAAGAGATCATATAGGATCCTAAACTGAAGCAGTATACAAAAGTACTCTTCCGATCCATTGGGCTTCCTGCCCAGTCAACATCTGCATACCCATGCAAAAATAAACCACCACTGGATCTATATCTCAGACCATAAGTAATGGTCCCTCTGAGATATCTCAAGATGTGCTTTGCTGCCACCGAGTGTCTTTTTCTCGGTTCACTCATGAACTAACTCATTGCAATCACTACATAGCATATATCTGGCCTAGTGTGGATCATGTACATCAATGATCCAATCAGCTACCTATACATGGTGAGATCCATCAAATCTGAACCTGTATCAGAATCATGTAGCTTCCTCAGGTTGGTAATCGTCGGAGTAGACATGGATTTGCAATCCATCACACCAAACCTCTTTAGTACATCCACTGTGTATTTTCCTTGTGCCAGAAATATCTCGCCCTGTCTTTGCCATACTTCCAATGCTAGGAAGTAATGCATCAAGCCTAAGTATTTTATCTCAAATTATGAGGTTAGCTCCCTCTTACATCGGGATATTAGCCCTTCATATCCTGTTAGAAAGAGATCATCAACATACAAGATTAGTATAATAGGTTGGTTACCTCTTACCTTGAAGTATAGATTTACATCAACATCACTTTTCTGAAAGCCCATGCTTTTAAGAAAGCCATCAATAGTGTCATAACAAACTCTGGGAGCCTGCTTAAGACCATACAAAGCCTTCCTTAGCTTGCATACATGAGTGCCTTTGTTATGCAGTACAAAACCATTTGGTTGTTCCACAAAGACCTCCT
>SNQJ01S0040750.1:9286-44472 GCA_010110895.2 Picea sitchensis | reverse complement strand
TCTCTTCATGGTGGATAATGTTACACGTGCCAACGCACTAGATCAATACATTTATATCATTTGCAATATTAGGAATATCGTTTGTTTCTAGCTCACATGAATTTTATATTCAACCTAACTTTTGCTAGATGCCTTGACTTTTTCTCATGGCTCACAGGGCTTGACTAGGCTCACAGAGGTTGTATGTTCCCCTTGACTTTTGCACCAGTCTATCTATGCTCACAAAGGTTGTACTTTCCCCCTGACTTTTTCATTAGACTTACATAACATCTCGTTTGTCCTGACTTTTGGTTTGACGCACAGAGGTTGTATGTCCCCCTAGATTTTGTCAACACCTCACAAGACTAGTTGATTCTCCAAATCTCTCTAGCTAGCCTCAGGGTGGCCCATATGGCCTCTCATTGGAGAATGACTATTGATGCTGCCAAATTTAACATAAAATACTTCTATGATTTTGATCTTGAAAGTGGAGGTATTATCTTATCACTTGTCCTCCCTTCGTTAATGCTATCTTCATTATTTGTGCATGTTTGAAGAAAATGGAGTATTGTCATTATTTTAATAGAGAATTTCTCATTTGCAATGTAACACCCCAAGGTCGAGCCCCTGCTGAATTGTAATTATGTTTATAGGTTGGTGAACCAAGTGTTTATAAGCTGGAAGACTTATGTGCTCATTAGGCCGGAGAGCCCAGATGCTAAGGCCAATGAGTCTGGTTTTGTATATGTAAATACTCACATCATTTATAAAATTACATTGTTGCGTGTAGACCGACCACGAAAAAAGAGTTATGGAGAACTAAGCTCCACTAGGTAGGGAAAGGGAAGGGGCTAAGTGTCTAGGAATAGGGGCTAAGCTAGAGGGATTACCTCTAAAGGAATAATAATATATTATTATTTCCTAGAGGCTAAGGTTTGACATAACCATGTTGTCCTAAGTTCCTGAGGAAAGGGAACGAGTGTTAAGTGAAGATCATGCAGCTTTAGGAAGACATGTGTCAACCTGGGTGCATGCAGTTTTTAGGTGGGAAAGTCAGCTCGTTGGGGGTTCTCTCACCATTCTTGTGATGGAATCCACTCTGGAAGTCAACCATACTCCCCACTGATGCACACATTGAGATAAGGAGAGCCTTGACACAACCAGCCATTGCCTTCATCGTTGATCTCTACAACTTATGAACCCGCACACCATGTTATGAAGCTATTCATTTTTCCTGTGAAGCACAGTACGACTGCGTAGTGTCTGAGCCATATCGTGCCTTAGCCTTTGTTGTTGCTACCTACATTTTCTTTGGAATGGTGTGGCTTGTTGTCATTACCAGAGCCCTTACCCAATTTTTGCAGTGGAGGTTACCTGCTGGACTTAAGAGATGACTAGAAGAGGCAGGTTGTCAGGCCTGTGAGCAACTCTCTCCATGTGAGAGAGTGTGCTGGGGAAGTGAGTTCTCTTGGAGGGAGTCTCGTAGTAGCTACAATACTATGAGACTTCCATTCCAGCATGTTGTTGAATCCCTGGAAGGGGGGGTGGACAACCGATGGACTTGTGATAGTCAAGGTGTACACTCCTGGGGTGGGACAGAGGTGTGGGGAAAGAGGTATGTGGTTTGTGGGCGTAAGTGGCTCCTGGGAGAAAATATTTCCTGTTGATCTGTGCGAATTTCCTATTGTCCTTGCCAAGCCTAGGAATCCCTTTCCCAATGGTGTTTAGTCCCAACTCAGGGGTGACCCACTGCTGAGCGTGATGAGCAATGTGGTCTAAGGCTAGGAGGTTTGTGGAAGGTCTGCATCTAGTTGGTGGTCATCTATTAAAAGATAAGTACCAAATCATTGTTCTATGTACGATGTGTATCTTGAAATCAAGTTATAATGTTATTAGAATTGTCTGTATATATTGCATGTATGCTTTAATGTTGTTTCTGCATGAATAGGTGCATGAACAGAATGTTATAGTTGTTTAAATTGCATTAGATAGATATGTATATAATTATATATGAATATCAAATGTTATCTCTATTTGTTCCTGTTAAGTTTTATATATGAATATTTCTGCAAAGTTATTCGGTGGCATGGCCTGACCTGTTGGTTTAAGGCCAAGAACTGTCACAAAATGGTATCAGAGCATAAAAACAAAGATATAGTTGTTTAGGTAGCGTTTTCCGGCAAAGGTTTGAGGGTCGGGAACGTTACATGCAAGATTTGGTTGGAGAGTTTGGGAGAGATGGAGATTGGAGGGGAAAGAGAGCAACATTTTCCACAAGTTTTGAAGCTTGTTCAACTCAAGAAATGAGCCATTGATCTGAGCTCCATGCCCAGTGAAGAATGAAGGCAGGGATAAATCTAGAATGTGCATTTTCAACCGAAGTGTTTGGTGTGTTCCAAGCAAGAAAATAATATGCATTTCCATCCAAAGTGTTTGGTGTATTCCCCAAGTATAAGAAGAATGTGCTTTTCTAGCCAAAATCTTTGGTGTATTCCCCAAACATGAGAAGTGTGTGCAAGCATGATTACAAATGCCCAAAGCGTTTGGAATAACCATTCAAGAATAAATTGAAAGAAAAGACAATGTTTGCCATTTAGACTTATTGGATAAGTTTCACAATGCAAGAGCATATTTGTAATATTATTTTTATTAATTGTTACTATTCAAAAGTTTAAATTCATTGAATATTTAAAATAGGAGTAGAGAACTTGAGAGACCATTTAAGGTAGGTGAGAAGTCATGGAGGTTGGAAGGCCAAGAGCCACAAACTAAACTTATAAATAGAACTATTGCCTTCAAGCAAAGGGTTCTCTTTTGGATTGTAAGCTATTTTTCATATGATAAGAAAGANCTTGAGAGACCATTTAAGGTAGGTGAGAAGTCATGGAGGTTGGAAGGCCAAGAGCCACAAACTAAACTTATAAATAGAACTATTGCCTTCAAGCAAAGGGTTCTCTTTTGGATTGTAAGCTATTTTTCATATGATAAGAAAGATAGTATTGTTAGCTAGTGTTATTATACTCTTGCATTGTTGTATATGGCTTTGAGACTCTTCTCTCCTTGTTTAGTTCCTCTAGTACTTATGGGCATGAGCATTGTAGCCTATGGGACTCTCCTCTCCTCACTTAGTTCTCCTAGTACTTGTGGGTGCGAGAACTCTAACTCATATGACTATTTTCATGTTATTGTGTTTATTTTCACTTATCTTATGTTTTCTAATGCTTGGTATGAAACAAGGAGCTTCTTAGTAACTTGAGACTCTTCTTGATTGCTTGTGATATCTAATTAGGCATTTTCTTTAGTTGGTGGACTATAATTCCTATTGTCATATGACTAATTTTGTTTTATATCAACTTGTTGGTTTTATGATAAGGAAGTGATCTTAGTAATTAGATTGTTCCACTTTGAGAGGGAGTCAAGAGGTTTCGATTCAAGTTTGTTTTTTATAACAATGATAAACTATTCTCCTTGTTATTGGTTATATTGCCAATTCTTGATATTGTTCCTAGCTAGGATTTAGTTAGTTGAATTTAATACTTCACTCTAGTGTTGCATATCGGTTGCAATTAATTCAAACTCATGAAAACCCAAATTACAACAATTGATACTGCAGACCAAAGGGCTCACCTTAAAGAAGAAAATTTTAATTAGGTGCTTCTCCTTGGTGTGTCTGTGAGATTGATGAGGGTCATTTGCCCATGTCAAGACTACCCACCTTGAATTTTATTTCAATTAGTGAGCCTACTTGGGTAGAAGATCTTGTAGATTACTTAATTGATCCTATTATAATTCATCTTCAACAAATCATTGGTGGCAAAACAAGCTAGTGTTGGATTGTCATGGATGGGGGCATCCTCTTTGGTATCTATTTATGATATGGTTCTTCTCTTATACCAATGTTCTTTACCATGGGCATTCATTCCCCTATGTTAGTTATGTGGGTTTATGCAAAACCTAAAAGTGAGCATAGTCTGATATTGAGCAATTTGTGAGAGAATGTGACAATTATAACACAATAGGGTGGAAATTGTTCCTTTTCCTAGTCTCTTACAACCTAATGCCATCCCCAAATAGAAGTGGGAAGAAGTACCTATGGACATCATCACAAGGTTGTCACTCTATGAAGGTAAGGGCATTGTCTTTGTGGTAGTTTATTGTTTAGCTAAATATCCTCATTTCATCCCTTTACCTACCAAGTTTAAAATGTGTGAGATTGTTGATTTCTACTTCAAGAACATTTATAAACTCCACAAACTCCCTCACCATATTATCAGTGATCAAAATCTCAATTTTATATATAATTTTTGGCCAAAAACATTGAAATTAGTAGGGGTCACTTTTAATATGAGCATTGCTTGTCACCCTCAAATTGATGAGTGAATAAAGGTAGTTACTAAGTTCCATGATGGGTATCTTCAAATGTGCATAGAAATTGAGAAAATTGAATAGATTAGATGGTTTCATTTTGTTGAGTATTGGTATAATATGACATATCACTCTACCCCTAAAATGATCCCCTTTAAGGCATTATATGGCTACAAACTCCCATAAAAGGAATGGGTCATCCAAAATGTTAAGGTTCCTACAACAACTCACTCTCTTCAAGAAATGAATACCATCTTCAACATTCTATAGGAAAACCTAGCCTTGGAAGCAAACATGATGAAGCAATAGGTTGATTGACATCATTTAGAATGTCACATTGAAATTAGACATATGGTCTTTTTGTCTCCATAACTGTCATGTCGTTGGAGAACCTTCGGTTGGATAGCAGAATCGTCCAACATTCCCAACAATTTGTGGCACTGCGACTTTTCAACTCGGCAAGAAGGCCACACCGATTTACTTGGCCCGGACTACGCCTTACTCTTTGGTTCGTTTATTACTTAACAATGTGTGTTTGCTTCTTAAAAAATTCAACAAGTAAAGAGTGCACTCATATACAGTAACAAAAAAATGCAAGTGGGCGACCAAATTGGCCTAACACTCAAATTTTTATAACAAAGACAGAAGTGAGTTGAATCTTCAACTCATACCACATCGAAGATACAATTATAAGGAGCTTTCGCTCAAGCTTACACAAGAACTCGTGTGAAATAAAACAAACTTCCTTTGCCTTGCAACTTCTTTGTTACCATAGACACAAAGCTAAAAGAGCTCTTCTCCTTCGTGCTTCATCCCTGAGATACTTGTTGCCTTTGCCTCAGACCGTGCGACCTGAAATCACCACGTCTTGGACAATTTTAGATCACTTTTCTGCCATGAGTCTCCCCTTCGTTTTGTCTCCTCCTTGGTTTATATAGGCACCCAACTCTCTCAACCAAAATGTCCCTTTACCTTGGAGCCGACGCAACCTTTGATAACTCGTGCACATAACTCTTGGGCAGACTTTTGCCTAAGGGGCTCGCGTCCCTTGGGTGAGTAGACCGACTCACCCAAACGCACCTTCCTTCATCTAGCCCACTCGTCATTTTTCTTGGGCGCCCAAGTCATGTCCGCACAACCGATTGTTAGCTCGTTGACCTTCAAACAATGGCTAATGTTTGTTGCACGTCACCTTGGTCATCTCCCAACTCCCCCTTGGTGCGTCGGGCGCCCAAGGTGTCTGAGCTTGCCCAATACAAGTTTTCCTTATGTTTAGTTGGATTGGGCACCTTGTTCGCCGAAGCATTCAACCGACGCCCCAAGTTGTAACTTGCTATCAAAGGTTGTAGCCTCATATTTGAGTTGGAGCTCAAAGACTGTGATGTACATGAAAGTTGGAGCTTGATTGACATCCTAAGAAGAAGACGTTTTCATCCTTATGGGTTTCCTCATGAAAATCAGTGTCTTTGTGTATTCTGTGTGATTGATCAAATATTGTATATCTTAGTCAACTCGACGTTTTGGTGGAGTGCCCATCACTTTGTTTGGTGACGCACCCACCTTCCGCCCATGTCTTCGTCAAGCCAACACCTTAACTTGTGTCAAAAGCTATCTTTGGGTGAAGTCGTTCCTTGGCATGACACGTGCCCAAGGAACCCCAACTTCCCCATATATGAAGACCCTTCGTCTCATCATTCGAATCGAGCGTCATGCCTGCCCGAATCATTCATCTTGGTATGCAGTGAAGGTGTACGTGCTTGGGTTGGATGCCCCAATCCTTACAATAACCCTACAAGCAAACAACTCTATGATACTATGGTAAGAACAAGCTTCAACCCAAGTTTTATGGTCCCTATAGAATGTGAGCAAAAGTGGTTAATGTGGCTTATCCAATAGACATTCCCAACAAGAGAAGAATCCATGATGTCTTTTACATCTCATGTTTGAAAAATATCCTATGTGGTGAGGTTAATTAAACAAAGCTTCCTCGGGGCATTCTTGAGGTGAGGTGAAAAAACTTCAAAGCAAGCAAATTTATGACTACAAATGAATTATGCCTTAGCATGATTTTGGTCCATGCTAGGCCCCTATCTTGAGCACACCCATGAGCATATGTGCCTAGCATTTCTTAGGTCTCATCATGCTTAACCCTTCACATGCAAGCAACACCACTCTTGTTGCACTTTTGTGTGCTTGTGCATGCATGACCAACACTTAATCTATAATGCACCATTGGTCCCATATCAACATCTGGTCCACATGGTCCTAGCTCTAGTGACATCAACATTCAATTATGCATGCCACTTCAACTTTAGTTTAATATGACAAATTAACAAAAAAATTCCTAAAGGCAGGTGTAATGCGAGTACATATGACCTCTATAATGAGTATAGATATGAGTTGAATTGAGTAAGTGAGTGACATCAACATTCAATTATGCATGCCACTTCAACTTTAGTTTAATATGACAAATTAACAAAAAATTTCCTAAAGGCAGGTGTAATGCGAGTACATATGACCTCTATAATGAGTATAGATATGAGTTGAATTGAGTAAGTGATGCTATGCAAAAAAATCCAAGAGTTTATGTATATAATTGCTACAATGATATGGTAGTCAAGACAATCCTTTTAGGAATAGTTTGTCATCTTTGAATTACCCTACGCTTATAGGCATACCTCATCTTTGAATTACCCTACGCCTATAGACATACCTAGGGCACTTATGTAAATATTGTATCATAATAATCTATTGGTTTTGTTAAAAAATTGTTTGGACTTGCAATATTGTATGTTGAACCTTGTATTACCTTTTGTTCTACATGCAAGGTGTATGATCTTTATGTGCTAAACAATTAATTACTTAAATGTTAGGGCTTTTGTAGTCTCACGTGCCCTATGCTGTTATGTTGTTATGCTGGTCACGGAAGTTAAGAAGTCTGAGTTCTAATGTGTTGCAATCCAATAAGGTTCTTTTTACAACAGTACATAATTCCTTCGCAGATAATGATTTGAGAACTAATGGTACGAGCCCAGAATCAAACCTATCAGAAATCATTCATAGAACCGATGACTTGATATCTATTCTCAATATTTTCAATGAATTAAGCTTCTAAAAGAAATAAAAGAGATTAACTGCACTTATCAAGGTGCAAAATATAAAGGAAGCGCACTTACTAAAATTCTACTTTACGCCAAGGTTCGTGGAGGGGTAGTAGGTCACGGGAACAAGGTTACGGTACTGCTGGGGTATACCCAAGAATTTTCAAGGGGCAGGCAGATGAGGATGACAACAAATATTAGAAAATATAGAAACTAACTTTTATAAATGGAGATTCAAAAACAATAAAATGCATCAACAGAAAATTATATTATTAGAAGTGACATCCTAGTATGTAGTATGTACCATGATGCATGACTCATGAATAGTAAATACATTAAACCTCTTGAGCATTCATGAACAAAATCATGATTTACACAACATAGTGTTTTTTCCAATATCAAGTTCAACTCATATATAGTAGATAAATCGTGATATCCAAGATGAAAAGCAAATTGTACAACTAGCAAACGGCATGCATTTGTCTAAAATTAGTTTCTCCCAGGCAGTTGCGTATATTTTTCCTTTGACCAGTTTGCAGGTGAGGTTTTCTTTTGTTTCATTAACGGGAAGGTTGGATAACTTTCTCAGATGAGAAAAAATAAATGATGTTAGGGATGCCTAGACATCCTTGATAGATTGGGGTCATACTGATGCAATTGAAGCTTTGTACTCCTTACTGCCTACCCAGTTGGGAAAACAAGCCTCTTCTGCAACATGCCACATCCTGCATTAAAACAGCTTATGCTATGCAACCAGTTTTAAATAATCAGTCTGTTTGCAATATCATTGTAACTATTAACAGGGAAAAATCTGACAGCAACGAGGGTGAAACTAACTCGGATCTCATATTCTGAAGAAATGTACAAGAATAAAATCTGTAACAATTCTACTAAAAACATTCATTCCCACTGCCACTCCCTACTGTCTCCTACCTCTATCCAAGATCTATTAGTGCTAATATTTTTGTACAATACAAGTGCTCAACAGTTATAGCAACATTTGTTACAAATGTTCCTTCCACTTCCAATTACCAAGTTTCCCTTTTGAACCTTTCTGCAACCAACTTTTGGAGCATTATTTGGTGAGATACAAACCATGTGTGCAATAACTGCAACTAGGCAATAGCTTTGCAATACCTTCGAGGACTCTTACCGGCCCACAATCTGATTCTGTAGCAAATGACTTATTTGCAACTGTTGCATTTTGCAGCTGGGTCACATACTGCTCTAGGTACATCAGCTGATGTAACTGGAATATGGGGCCATCCCCAATGCCAACCGGGGACATTTCCCAGCAACCCCAGGTCCCTAAGATGATAGGGAACATGGGTGAGGTGTTCCAAACCCTCAAGGATGTGTCTTGGGGAAACACAGCTGATTTTACATCCTTCACAAATTTCTATATATCCTAGAGTGTTGCCAAAATATTGTGCTCTATCCAATGATGGTGATATATATTATAAACCATTGAATTGTCCAATGAGAGTTACACCACCTATTAAAATTTAAGATGCCACATGAGAGTAATATGTCCCATATTATGAGGCTAGGCTAGCTACTAATACAGTCAAACCTAAGTCTGTTGGCAAATTGGCTCTACAAAATTGTTGCATTCTCTTTATTCCCTAACAGATCCCATATTATGAGGCTAGGCTAGCTACTAATACAGTCAAACCTAAGTCTGTTGGCAAATTGGCTCTACAAAATTGTTGCATTCTCTTTATTCCCTAACAGAAATGAAAAGAAGTGCCTAGCCTACAAATGCAAAGTCAACAACCTACAGAAGCTTCTTCTGACAGAAACTCTTTCCATTAGCATCGCCAATATCATTATGAGAGCACAATCCAACGTTAGGAACTTTTGGTGTCCCTAAAAATAATCTCCCAACAAGCTTTGAGATCATCTTTGTCAAGTATGACAGTCAATATACACATAGAGGTCTTGAAGACTAGGATAGATATGCCAGAACATGTGCTCATTCAACCAAAGATATTTCCAATTTCTTGCTTTGGTTAAAAACGATGTTGTGTTTCTCCTCCTCCAAATCATGCATTATAATCTTTGTATCAGGCAAATACCCTACTTCCCTCATCCGCAGAGCCAAGTTCTGCAAGGTTGCATAGATTTTTTCTGTCTGTGGGTGTGATTTGTCTCCTGCAAGGAATACATGAACCCTGTTATTAACCTGGATCCAGCTGCATCCTGGCCTCCTTTTCAATCCATTTTCTTTGATCATTTGTCTTACCTTTTCAACATCATCCCACCTGCCTGCTGCAGCATAAATCTGTGACAATGATGCATAGTTTCCTGTATTTTGAGGCTCTAATGCAAAAAGATATTCTGCCACAGTTTCCCCTACCTCAATATTGTGATTGGCTCTACAAGCCGCAAGCAAGGCCCCCCATACACTAGCACTAGGCTCTAATGGCATACTTTTAATGAAGTCTTGTGCCATGTCTAGATGCCCAGAGCGGCCAAGAAGGTCAACCATGCATGCATAATGCTCCATGCTAGGTATCATGTCATAATTTCGACTTATGCTATCAAAGTTTTGCCAACCTTCATCTACTAGGCCTGCATGGCTACATGCAGATAAAACAGCTGTGAAGGTGATGTGGTCTGGTTTCAGTCCCGCATGTTGCATTTGATAGAAGAGGGCGAGAGCATCCTCACCATGCCCATGCATGGCATACCCTGAAATCATTGCCGTCCATGAGACTATATCTCTTTCTGACATTTGATCAAATATTAGTCGTGCATCCTTTATGCTCCCACATTTGGCATACATGTCTATAAGGGAAGTACCCACAAAAATATCTAGTTCAAATTCATTTCTAAGCGTAAAATTGTGAATCTCCTTTCCCTGTTGAAGCGCTGCTAGATAACCACATGCTGAGAGAACACTGGCCACAGTTATTGAATTGGGTTTCATGTCTTCTCCATGCATTTGATAAATGAGTTTCAAAGCAAGATTGTAATTCCCATTCTGTACATACCCCGCAAGCATTGCATTCCACGAGATCACATCCCTTTGGGACATGCTGTCAAATACCTTACATGCACTCTCCATATTTCTGCATTTTCCATACATATCTAAAAGGGAACTCCCTACACTAACATCCAACTCAAATCCTCTTCTGATTATATAGCCATGGATCATCTCACCCAGTTTCACGGACACTAAGCGGGCACAAGCAGGAAGAACACTAGTGATGGTAATGGAGTTAGGTATTTCATTAGCCAGTTGCATTTTGCGGAAAAGCTTAATTGCCTCCTTACAATGGCCATTCAACGTATAACCTGCAATCATTGTATTCCATGAAATTAAATCTTTTTCACTCATACTTTCAAATTGGCGGTATCCTTCTTCAATACTTCCACATTTAGCATACATGGCTAGAAGGGCATTCATCACAATGACATCTGGCTCAAATCCACTCGTAATGATGTAATCATGGACATGCTTGCCCTGCTGCAGATCTTCCAGGTGGGCACATGCTGACAGAACACCCGCAATAGTGACCTGGTTAGGTTTGATTCGTGCAAGCTTGATCTGATTAAATAATTTCAATGCCTCGTACCCACGGCCATTAAGGGAGTAACCTGTAATCATTGCATTCCATGAGACCACATCTCTTTGAGTCATATTGTCAAACAGTCGCCGTGCATCTTCTATACTTCCACATTTTGCATACATGTCAACAAGTGCACTTTCCAAAATGAAACCTGATTCAAATCCATTCCTGATCATGAAACAATGAATCTCCTGACCCTGTCGCAGAGCTGCATAATGAGTGCATGCAGGGAGAACGCTTGCAATAGTAACCGAATCAGGCTTCACACTTGCCGCCTGCATTTGCCGAAACAACCCTAAGGCTTCATTCCCATACCCACTCTGGGCATACCCAGAAATCATTCCAGTCCATGATACCGCATCTCTCTGATACATTTTGTTAAACACTTGGCATGCATTATCTACACTTCCGCATTTTATATACATATCCACGAGAGCACTCTCCACAACCACATCAGATCCAAACCCACTTCTTATTGCAAAAGAATGGACCCTCCTTCCATCTTGCAGAACGCCGAGACCAGCACAAGCCTTGATAACACAGGGCACTGTAAACTTATCAGGCTGCATGCCAAACCTCTGCATTTGAGAAAACATCTTCACAGCTTCCTCGCAATGTCCCTGCATTGCATATCCTCTGATCATTGCATTCCAAGCAAAAACACTTGACTTAGGCATTTTGTTAAACACATCGTGTGCATCCTCTAAACTTCCGCATTTGGCATACATACCCACAAGCTTAGCTCCCAAAAAATTGTTCAATTCAAACTCCTTTGCAAGCATGTGGGTATGGACTTGCTTACCTTCTTCCAACGCTTTCATCTTGGCACAGCTATCTAACAGAGAGCTATACAGTTCAGAGCCCACTGGAATGCCCTGCTGGTCCATAACGTGTAAAATGCCGAGCGCCTCCTTCAGATGGCCATCTCTGCACAATGCAGCCACATCTACGTTTATGGCACAGGGACCGTTTTTGGATTTAATGGCAGGGATTATATTAATTGTAGCAGTCACTGAAGTCTGTCTATTGCCTTGGTGTATCAACCTCATGAATAATGATAATCTCGTTTTGGGTTGGTTGGCCGCCACTGCCCGTAGTAATGTCGGTGGTTTTGCTGCTACTACCATAGTTGTTGTTTCAGCTCCTTCTCATGTGATGGATGCTTAAGAAGAAGATTCATTGAGAGTAAGAATTTGGTTTGAGCAACAGCGAAGGGTTTTAGAAGTTTTACCGCACTCTGTTGAGTCGTTGGAAACCCAAGGTGATGCCATTTCATTTTCACTTGTGAAAAGATGAAGTATGAGCAATCTTCAAAACACTGAAACTACTCGTCAGAGAGTTTTGTCTAAAATCCAAGTAGAAATCTTTGATCGATATGACGATGAAAAGAAAAATAAAATAGCTGGTCTGGTATTTACAAGAACGAAGATACAGGATTGAAACTAGCACACTTGGCAGTCATTGCACGAGGTGACCAAATGAGTTTGAATAGTCAACTTGGTACGTTTTGCATGAGGTGTGAACTTATTGTATGAGGTGATTGAATACTCAATTTTGTATTTATTGCATGGGTGTGGGTCTGTGATTGTATGAGGTGATGTTAACATGGATTAAGAGGTGAGATTTAAACTACTAAAATCAATCATTATACAGTTTTTCTTAAAAGTCAAGTACACATAATTTGCTACCTAATTGTAACATTTTAACCAGTATTGTGCTTTATAAACCATTATTTAAAACTCTCTTTTCTTTTTTAAATATGGAGGGGGTTTTCATAATTCAACATTTTGATACGAGTCTCTAGGTGATTGCATTGACAATAGTGAAGAAATGGATTATAACAATTATAAAAATTAATTAATAAATAAACCAACATAGATGTGTCTTAATATTAGAGCTTTTAAGCACTATGAGAATTACATCTTTATTTCTTTTGATGACTCAAAGTATGTGGAAAACTAAATGAAGATAGCAATATAGATAGAATCACATAGAGTTATTGTGGAGAGCCAAAAAAAAATAGTTAAACCTAAATTCTATTAATGAATGAAATAGAAAAATCCTACAATACATAAAGCAATACGCATTAGGTAGAATGGTGGTAGTTTATATATGAAGAGAGACATGTCTACTACACTCATTCTCAAGAAGAAGATTACAAGAAGCCGAAAGGATCTTTTAACATAAAGTATAAAGCCCTAAGATACCAAAACCCCTAAAGATCCACAACCCTAACCCTAGAAGATGAGGTGGGGAAATGAATGAAGGCATTGGAAAACCTAGTTGATACGTCAACGTCTTAGGGTGACAACTTTCACATACAAACTTTATGTGGGCACTTCTTTGACCATTAAAAAGCTTATTCTATGCTTTATGTGTTTTGTGAGCCGCATAATCAAAGTTTGGGTTGTGCCAACTTTAAAAAATGCATGGTAAATGTTCAAAAAATGTATTGAAAGTTAAGGACTTGCAAAATTGTAGAAAAAATTCCAAGATGTAGAACCATTCTAAGTCAGTGGAAGAGGTGGGTGGTCACCAATATCCACCTAGATCAATCATCTCCCCTTAGGAAGCAATGGTTCTCATTTCATCAATTTCCTCCATTAGATGGGGAAACTTTTGTTGAATTTGACTCCTAGTGAGCCACTTTCCCCGGTGGAGGACTTGCCCTACTTTGACAACCCAATAGAGTTGTATGCCTTGTTGACAAGTTCCCTTCATATTGGTTTCCGTGACTTGGTCAACCATAACCTACTCAATGCAATAAAGGTTGAGTTTTGTAGGAGCCAAGTGCTCAACCACCTCCAAGGTGTTTAATAATGATGGAAAATATGGTTGAAGTAACTCCAAATTAAATACAGGGTGTAAGCCAAGGAAATGGGGAATACTCAATTCAAAAACATGCCCATACACAACCTTAGTGATAGTGTAAGGCCCATATCAGAGTGGTTCGATTTTCCGGTGGGGACTTGCAAGGTGTTGTTTCTACAAGTGCAATCATACCTTATCACTAACCTGAAACTTGTGTGGAACCTAATGCTAATTGTGTCATTGCTTGTACTTGGCATTGAATTTCCACAAAATATCATGAAGTTGTTGTTAGACATGTTGGGTTTGTTCAACAAATTTGGTTTCTTTATTGTCTTAGTCTAAGCATGGGAGGAATCTTCCCATGTAGATGCAATTGGTAAAGCTACATCAATTAGGACCAATTGTTGGAATTCCAATCACACTTGAAACAAGATGTGGCTAATAGAGTTGTAAAGGGATATATTGTAGTTAGTTTTAACTAAGGAAAGCTCTTGTTCAATGTATGTGGATACTTGGAGTTGTAGATTCTCAAGATATACACAATCATCATGTTGATTGCCTTTATTTGTTCCTCATTTTGCAGGTGGAAGGCAGTATATTTGGTCAACTTAGTGTCTATCAATGACCATAGGCTAGACTAGAAAGTACTTAGAAACCAACTATCTTATCTAAAATAATGGTTTGTGGTATCCCAAAATGAAACACACTTAAAGAAGATCTTAGCAATGGATTTTGTTGTGATACTCTTCTTATAGGGTGCCAAAATGACCATCTTCGAGAACCAATCAAAAACCACAAATACGTAGTCATTACCATGATTGGTTGAGGATGAACCTAACATGCAATCCATGGACAGTAACTTCTAGGGCTTGTCCAAGGTAGGTAGAGAAGTGTGCAACCCTTGCTTCTCAATGGTAACCTTGGCGACATGTAATGCATGATCTAATATACTTGCTAACATCCTATCAAAGTTTTGACTAGTGGAAGTACATTTGCAACATTGTCGATTGTCTTCTATACATCAAAGTACCCTATTTCCCAACTATAATGTGCCTCCCAAATTAGCTTCTCACACTTACTTGAGGGAACACGGAGATGGCCTAGATGTCATAGAAGTGCATATCGATGGTGGAAATATGAAACTTGTTTACCTCCATCTAGTGTCTTCTATGTAGCTTGGAAGTCAGAGTGATTGTCATATAATTAGGGCCACCTGGAAACCTCGTGTCCAAAAGAGTTAAGAATTATAGTTAGCACCAAAACCAGAGGTTGATTGAGGTATCCTGCAACTTGATTTGTGTTTTCCTTCCTATACTTAATGTTCAAGTGGACTTATTGTACGTATGTGGACCATTTCCGATGGTAGTCATTCTATAACTTTCCTTATATCTACATGAATTCTAGTGGCTTGTGATTAGTGTAGATGATCGTTTCCTTTCCAAAAATATTATGCTTCATTCTCAACATGCCTACACAATTAAATACATCTCCTTGTCATAGGTGGGGCACCTATGAACCACATCAAAAAGTGTCTTGTTGTGATAGGGAACTAGATGTCCATGTTGAGTGAGGACTACATTGATAGCATAGTTTGAAGCATTTGTCTCAATATCAAAGGGCTATTGTTAATCTAAATTGGATCCTCACCAAACTTTGTAATAAGCACCTAGTTGCTTTACCTCTTGTAAATTTTGTAATAAGCATGTCATTGGTTTAGTTTATTTTGTCCTTTTTGGAAAAATTGGAAGTGGAAATGAATCATTGTGATGGTTGGCCTTCCAAAGGTAGCCCATTAAAACAATGAGAGGTGAATTGATGAAATCAACACGAAGATGCAAGGATAACTTGGGAGGACAATAATAGAAATAATAGCTCGAAGAGGGTGACCTACTTGAATATCATTGGACGAAGGAGTCAATGAGCTTGTCTATGATGAGTAAAGGTGCTTTTAAGCCATGAATGTTTGCAATTTTGTATTGTTAGTGAGTAACAATACACAAAATCTATGTATAACTCACCCCTATGTATTTATCTCCTAAGCTTAATAAAATCCCCATTAAATGAAATTTGCGTGCCAATTGTGTGTTTTACCATTGTGCGATTGTTCAATTTCATGGCTTTATTTGAATATCTACGTCTGGTTTGAGTTTGATTGATTGAGGGAAATGATTTGGGTTGTTCTCTTCATGAAATTGATCAGATATTGATGGGCATTCCTCATTATAATTCAAATTAGTATTATTCAACGTCTTTCCTTTTTCCACGGATTGTACACAACCATCTATTGCTTGTTGGTCATTTTTTCCTTGCTCGTAGGCCATCTATAGCATTTTGTCAATCACTAAGAGTTTTTCCTTGCCCACGGGCTTTCTACAACATTCGATAAATGGTTCTTGTGTCTGGGACATCGTCTTTCAATCTCATTTTGATTCCCCTAAGTAGTGTAATGCTGTTATATGCATACAAAGGCATCAAATATTTTTGTATGCTCATAATAGATCATTTTTTTAAACACAGACCACAAATCCATTTTTTCACACAATCGTGTTGTAATTAATTTTTATATCGGTTGTGATCCAGGTGGATATTGGTGGCCACCCACATATTCCAATTGTCTCACATACATATGTCATCTCAGAATTTTTTTTTCTAGCTTTTTGGGTCCTAAACTTTCAGGGTTGTTTTGAGACCCTAAATAATGTTTTTTTGGGCCCGCCATAGTCACACTATAGACGAAGTCAAAGTGTAACGAAATGATGTGTATTCCTTGGATGGTCCTTTCCAGCGGGATATTGTGTGCCTAAAACAAAGATCATATGCAAAAGTTACAACCCCGTGAAGTTGATGTACCAACTTACCCCAATGGGGCCCACATGAATTTTGGCGCTTCATCTCCTAGGGTTAGGTTTTTGGATGTCTATGGTTTTGGCATTCATGTTTGATGTAAAAAGTCCTTTGGAGCTTCATTGTACTCATATTCTTGCGAATGAGTGTAGATGTCACATCTCTTCTCAGAGATAAGTCACCACCATTCTAGCAAGCTTGTTTCAGTGTGCATTTTACAGTTTCAACATATTTCTTTATTGAATAGAAGCCAAGTTTTATTGTATCTCTATGTTAATAATATAGATATGTATTCATTTCATTATGCTCATAAAATCCAGATTAGTGGTATCAGAGTGGTTTGCTCCTTGTTGTTCTTAGTGCATGTCCCCGACGAGGTCAGGGTACAAAGAGTTGGGTCTCAAGCTTGTTTCTCTTGAGGACAAGAGATCTCGCACATCCAAGCAACTTTCCATGGCAGGAGAAAATAAAGACGAAGGGACAGGAGATCCTTTCAAACTGTTTCTAGAGGAATCCCTCGCGCAACAGAGGAATGAGATGATGGATAGTTTTGAGCAAATCCTTCGACGACTACCAACAGGTGATTCATCTTCCTCGAGTGGAGGCGCCACCCCCTTCAAGGTATAGATCAAATTTGATATTCCTATATTCAAAGGTAAGATAGATGCAAATGTTGTAAACAAATGGTTGAATCTGCTAGAAGGGTATTTTTATGTCCATAAATTTTCCAATAAAGAAAAGATTACATTTGCGCTCCTCAAAGTTGCCCCCCATGTCAAAGAATAGTGGGTGACTTTCTGTGAGCAAAAGGAAACATAGGAAACCTAATTATTTACAGTAGCACTCACATGGGAGTCTTTTAGAGATGATATTAAGGAACAATACTACCTTGTTGGAAGTTATGATGACCTGTATACAAGATGGACCACAATTCGACAGGAAAGGGACCAAACAATCGTAGAGTTCACAAATATCTTCCATACCTTGCACACCAAGCTGGGTATCAAATATTATGAGCGACATCTGGTGCTCAAGTACCACGATGGTCTGCATAGATACATCCATACATAAATGGATTTTATGTACATCTCATCCTTGAGCATGGCCTATCTATATGTTGTCAAAATAGAGCAGAAGCTTAAACAAAAGACACGACAATTTGGGTCTGGAAACCCCTCATAGTAGAAGCAAGGGAAGGGAAACCCCAACCCGCAGAAAAAAGGGAAGTGTAAAGATGTACAACCTTAGGAAAACCAATCTAAGCCACAAACAAAGAAGGATAATTGAAAGAGGAAGAAAGACATCAGGAAGTGGTGCGACTTCCATAAGAGCCCCTATCATAACACTGCTAATTGTAGCTCAAAGTAGTCATTGTTGGCTGAGGTGAAAGCCTCTGAATCGGATGCAGGTTTTGACTTAGAGTCAGAACCAAAAAAGGGGAGACAAATTATTGATGCAGAACCTAATGCCATTGTTTCTACCAACAAGATCCATCCCGGTAAACTTGATGAGCCAGAGGAAGGCAGTTGCCTCTTTCATTCAAAGATGTGGGTGAAGAGTGCTATGTTGCACTTCATAGTTGATAGCGGTAACTAGAAGAACCTCATCTCAGTGGAGGTCATCAAGTAGTTGGCCCTACCAACAACGTTGCATCTGCATCCATGCACCATTGGATGGTTCTTCCAAGGAAGCAATCTTTGCATTATCCAACGGTGTTTCCTGTACTACAACATCAAGCCCTTCAAAGATGAGGTATTGTGTGATGTCTCTCCCATTAAAGTTTGTAATTTTCTTTTGGGAAAACCTTATTTATGGAAATGTCATGTTGTATATGAGTCTAGGCCTCACAATTTTATTATTACTGTGGACAGGAAATTGTACAGGATACTTGAGATAGTCCCACCTACTGCCATTTCCTTGATCTATGCCAAGAAATGTAGGAAGGTCATCTCTCATATCGAGAAGTTTGTCTTCTTTGTTATTCACTCTCAAAGTGAGTAGAAGGTTGCAACCAAATCCATGGCCTCTGCGACCGATCTCTCCATGCAGTAGAAGCAAGTGGATAAGGTCATGGAAGAATAAAAAGACATATTATCCTCACCCACTGGGGTACCTCTACACTGTCAGGTCAAGCATTCAATTGATCTGACCCCCAACGCACCACTACCCAATGGGACAGAATATCGCCACTCTCTATTAAAAAATGAGGAGATCAAGCGTGAGATCCAATAATTGCTCCAAAAGGGGCACATCCAACCCAAATCATCACTGTGTGGAATCCCAATTGTTCTTGTGCAAAAGAAATATGGGACTTGGCGACTTTGCATCAATTACCGGGCCCTAAATAAAATCACAGTCAGAAATTAGTACCTGATTCCCCGAATCGATGATATCTTTGACCAACTCAAGGTGGCCAAATACTTCAATAAGATTGATATGAAGTCTAACTACCATCAGATCCCAATAGAGTAGACATATGTATGGAAAACTGCCTTCAAGTCCAAAGAAGGTCTTTTTGAATGGTTGGTCATTCCCTTTGGTTTGACGAATGCCCCAACAAATTTCACGAGGATAATGGACGATATCTTGTGGCCTTTCACCAATTATTTTGTGGTGGTGTATCTGGATGACATCGTCATCTACAACAAGAATTGGGCGAAACACTTGCAACATATTCAACAAGTTCTGCACACTCTGCGATAGCACAAGCTAGATGTAAATTTGGAAAAATGCTCCTTCAACATGGATAGGGTCCAGTACCTAGGCTACATTTTTTATGAGCATGAAGTGCATGTGGATCTATCCAAGATCTAGGTCATTCGTGAATGGTCAACGCCAACCACACTCACTGAGATTCAGAGTTTTTTAGGACTTGTCAATTTCTATCGTAGGTTCGTGTTGGGATTCTCCCATATTTCATGGGTCCTCAGCCAAGTAACCAGGAGTGGTGGTAAGGGGCCTTTCACAACAACAAGCATTCAATGATTTTAAGCAACGCTTGTGCTCAACCTCGATGCTCTCATTACCCGACCTACAACAACCCTTTGAGATTGAGACATATCCTTTAGACTATGTTGTGGGCGTAGTTCTCACTCAACATGGACACCTTGTGGCCTATCATAGTGAGACACTATTAGATTTCATCTATAAGTACCCTAATTGTGACAAAGAGATGAGCTCCATTGTGCAAGCTTGCCGCCAGTGGAGGCATTACATTCTTGTGAAGGAGACAATCATTCACACCGATCATAAGTCATTGCAATTCATGCAGACGGAAGGAAAATTGAAGAATGACCACCATTAGAAGTGGTCCACATACTTGCATAAGTTCCATATCAACATCAAGTATAAGACAAGAATCACCAACTGCATTGTTGATTTCCTCAACCTCCCACCAGTTGCAACACTCACCATGATGCTAAACTCTTGTGGCCACAAGATCTTCGAATGGCCCCAACTCTCTGAGAGAGATCCTAACTTCGCCGCCACATACCAGATGTTGGCTGTAAACACAGATTTCATTGATTTTCATCTTCAGTACGGGTTGCTATGCCATATGGGCCATTTCTATGTTCCATTAAGCGAGTGAGCGAAGTTGATTTGGGAAGCCCATTACAGTCAGGTGGTGGGACACTTTGGGGTATAAAAGACAATGGCAGTGTGGCAACAACATTTCTATTGGTCAAAAATTCAACAGGACATCAACAAGTATATCAGGTCCTGCACTTCCTGCACCATTTCCAAACCGACCATTAAGAAACAAATCATGTACACTCCTCTTCCTACTCCTAAAAGGCCCTGGGAATCCATCTCGATTGACTACATGTCGGGCCTTACGTCAACCAAGCAGGGAAATGACTATGTTTTTGTGGTGGTTGATCATTTTTTCTAAAATAGCGATTTTGGCCACCTGCAAGAAGAGAATCATAGCAGAGACCACTGTCAAGATCTTCCTCGAATGAGTGTGGCTATATTTGGGATACCAAAAACCATCGTCTCAGATTGGGACAACTGGTTCCTTATCACATTATGGTTGAGCCTCTGGTCATTGTTGGACACCAATCTCACCAAATCCACTTCCTTCCATCCCCAGATAGATGGCCAAAACAAGGTTGTCAACCGGATGATTGTGTATATCCTGCACATGTACAATTCCAAGCATCCACACACATGGGATGAGAGTCTTCCTTATGTTCAAAACATCTACAACAGATCCATACATAACTCAACTGGCTACAACCCCTTTCAGGTGGGGTTGAGATTTCAACCATTGGGTCCCATGGATGTTGTACTACCCCTTGTAGCCACCTAAGAAAACTCATCCCATGCTCAAACTAAAGCCGACAAAGCTACCCAGTTCATTGAGTAGATCCAACACATCCACCAACAGGTTCAAGATATTTTGAAGAAGTTCAATGCCAAGTACAAGTAATGCCATGATCAACACTAGGTGCCACACAAGTTTCAGGTGGGAGATAAAGTTTGGTTGCACTTGCAAAAAGAACGCCTTACAAGACCCCATCGAAAGCTTCATCCACTCTGCTATGGACCTTATACCATCACCAATACTGTGGGTGATAATGATTTTGAGCTCAACGTTCCCCCCTTCCTTGGATTGCACCCAATGTTTAATGTAGATCTTCTTTGGCCATACTTTCCACCATTATTGGACACATCAGAGGTAGTAGAACAGTTGACACTGACAAAGCTCAACCCTGACTGCATGGAACATGCATCGACTGATCAGATCCTGGACACACAAGTAAATGGAACTTTCTAACAAAAGTTACATCTTTATGGTGTTGTCAAAGTAGGGTAGCTCCTGCACCAAGGCAAATGGCTCACCTGGGGCCAAATTCAACAAAAATTTCCTCATCTGATGGGGGAACTCAACACAATGGAGACCATTGCTTCCTAACGGGGGAGGATTGATACATGTGGATATCAGTTTCCACCCACCTATTCCAACTGGCTAACATACAAATGTCATCTTTGTAGTTTTCATTTTGGCAGTTTTTTTCTAGCTTTTCAGGTCCTAAACTTCCGGGGCCGTTTTGAGGCCCTAAACAATGTTTTTTGGGCCCACTACAGTCACAATATACATAAATTTAGAGTGTGATGGCACAATGTGTAGTCATCAAATAGAACCTTCTAATGGGCTATCGTGTGCCTAAAACGGAGATCGTATGCAAAAGTTACGACTCTAGGAAGTTGATGTACCAACTTACCCCAACGAGGCCCACATGACTTTTGGCACTTCATCTCCTAGGGTTAGGTTTTTGGATGTATAGGGTTTTGGCATTCATATTTGATGTAAAAATTCCTTTGGAGCCTCATTGTACTCATATTCTTCCGAATGAGCGCAACCGCCACATCTCTTCTCATAGATAAGCCACCACCATTCTAGCAAGCTTGTTTCAGTTTGCATTTTATAGTTTCAACATATTTCTTTAATGAATAAAAGCCAAGTTTGACTATATCTCTGTTATTTTTCATTGTATCTCTGTGTTAATAATATAGATCCGTATTCATTTTGTTATGTTCATAAAATCCAGATCAGGTTGTAAGCATTCCTAGCTATTCTTTGTAGCTTGAGCCATCAATTAACTTACCCACAAATGGTTATTCCCTCTTTCATGGATTCTATTGTTGCCTTGGTATGATCAACAACCCATGAAAAAATGATTTTGAGGTGTATCAACAATTCTGTAGAAAATTATTTCTTTTTCTAACTCAGAGTTGAAATGCAATAATGAAATATTTTGTTTTTCAGAGTGTTGATTTTAATTCCGTAGCATGGTGTTTAATTCCCCTTAGAGATGGAACTCATAGTGATGGTAGTAGAACATAGACAAGGGGTTTCAAATAGTGTCTCAATAACCGCGATTTAATATGGTGGAGAATATTCTAGTCTAAGAGTAATTGCAGAAGACAAAATAATTTTATTCCACATACGTATTGGTGAATTGTGTGGACTCTCAGTTCCTCAATTACAGATCAATTGTAGGTATGGAAAAATGAGCATTGGTGTCAAACATAGGTGGTGTCTCGGATCATTGAATGCTTTCTATTGTGACTCAACCTAAAAAAAATTGGCTTGGCTTCACCCTTGGTCACTTGGCTTAGAGGCCAAACAATACGAGAGAAGCCCAACATGAACCTATAGTACAAGTTGGCAAGGCCTAGGAAATTATAGATATTTGTTAGTTTCTTTAGGGATATCCAAGTGCAAATGACCCTGATCTTAGCTGGATCCACATGCATACCATGGTCATTCATAATGTATCCTAGAAAATGAATTCTATGCATGTTGAATGAGTGCTTCTCTAGATTGGCATATAACTTGTGTCATTGTAGGGTGCTCATAACTTACTGAATGTGATGCAAATGATCTATCCAAGTTTTGTTAAGGATGAGGATAACATCCAAATATATGACCATAAAGGAATTTGTGAATGACTGTAAGATATCATCAATCATCCTCATGAACATTGTTGCAGAATTAGTCAAGCCAAAAGGCATGACTAACCACTCAAAGAGGCATTCTTTAGACTTCAAGGTGTCTTAGGGTCATCAAATTTCTCACTTGGAACTAATTAATAACACGAATTTAGATCAATTTTACTAAAACAATTGGCACTCTTGATCTAATAAAAAATATTTTCAATTTGGGGGATTGGATACCAATTCTTGACTGTGATTTTGTTTAGGGCTCTATAATCAATTTAGAGTCATCATGTCTTGTCATTTTTATGAACCCAAAAAATTGGGCTCCTATAAGGTGAGGATATTGGTTGAATGTGACCCTTTTGAATTAGCTCTTGAATCTGGAATTTGATTTCTTCATGTCTCCATAAGAGAGCATTTGTATACCAAGTCAAAAGGTAGAGGAGCACTAGGTGTCAAATCAATTACAAACTTTACCTAACAATGCAAAGGCACCCCTATAGGTGAGGTGAAGATATCTCTTGGACTGAGAGATTACCTTCCTTCACTATTTCATTGAGATCAAAGAGACTATAGTAGCCATAACTATCTGGTACCCCATAGAGATGACCTTCCGAAGTAACAATGACACCATGTGGTCTAGACTTGTAAATAGCATGATGCTTCCACATATATGGTTATCCCTAAAGAACATCACAAACTTTAAGTGGGGAAACACCACAAAACACCTCATCTTTGAATAGATTCATGCCATATTGTTTGAAACTTTGTTTTTTGATATGGATGTGTCATTCTTGGTTAGCCAACCAATGGTGTATGGTTGGGGGCGTGATCTTGTTAACAACTTCAACCTCTTGTTGACCTCTGTTGATATTAGGCTCTCTTGGATACCGCTCTCAATAATAAAATATAGTAGAGTCATGTTCACCCACATCTATGAGTGGAAGAGGTGCTCACCTTCCTCAAGATCCTATGGTTCCTCTCACTAGGTGTTTGTGGTAGTGATGGTAACACCAAGTCTACGTCGATGATCCATTTTTCCTTATCCAACTTTGAATTAAAGTCCGACCCAAAACATGATTCCAAGGCTTCCATCTCTACCAACAATGACTACTTGGAGTGGAATTCATCAATGTTGTGTCAATGTGGGTTTTCTGGAACTCACATCACTTTCTAGTGTCCTCCTTTGACTTTCCATTACCCTTCTTTGCAACTTGGACTAGTTTCTCTAAGGTTGGCTATCCTTGCATTGTCCTTTGATCTTCGAGTTAGGGCCACCTTTACCATGATTTTTTTGTTTCATATATACAAACCCAAACTCCCTCTTACTCTTTTGCTTAAACTTTTGGTCGATCTTGACATCATAACAATAAGTGGCTCTTAGTGAGGAGATGTCCAAGAACTCCATCTCAATTTGTATGTATGTACATGTGTATACCACTGTGTTATTTTATAACCAAGTGGCATTCAAAGTCTTTGAAACCTAAATTTGAGCTCATGGTATGGAAGATATTGGTGTACTTTGGCACCATTTGGTCCATCTCTTGGTGTAAAGTTGTCCATCTTGTGTAGTAACTAGCCATCATAGTTTCCAACAAGATTGAATTCCTCTTTAAAAGTATTAACAAAAGATTCTTAAGTGGGTTTTGTCCTAAATGTTGCAGAATCATCTTTGACATGTTGCACCCAATAAGCGTCCCACCAATATTTGACATGGGTAAGGGACTTAATGAGTGTGAAGGTGATCTTCTCATTGTTGGAAAATTTTTGAACATAGTAATAACCCTTTAGTAGACTCAACAATTTCTCCAAAGAATCTGCATCTACCTGATGTTTGAATAAAGGAATGTCGAAGTTAACTTGTACCTTGTATGGTGTTGTATCCATGAAGTGATTATTTGTTGAGGGTGCCTTCATCGCCATTAGTAGTCATTGAAGGATCTAGGAGAAATTATCCATCATCTTGTTTCTCTATCACATGAGGGATTCCTTAAGAAACAACTTGATAGATTCTCCTACTCCATACTATTTTCTTTCAATAGACATGGGTGGCTACTTAGTTCTGCAATGGTGGTCTTCACCATGTTTGGTTAGTTTAAGTCCCAACTCCTTGTACCCTAACCTTTTTGAGAACATACATGGAAAAAGAACAAAGATCAGATTGCTCTCATACCACTATAGGTTGGAAATGAAATTAGGTTGAAATATGGTAGAATAAGGGGTGTACAATCACCAAAATAATGAACCAATGAACATAAGGTGATGTGGTGATGGACCCACCATAACTTACCCATATTAAACATGTATTTATATAACTTTCATGAAGTGGGTAAAGTACAAGGTGTGGATTTATAATAGAGTTTGATGTATTTTAATGTAAAGTTCACTTTAGTATTATAAGTGACTTTATACTTAAGGTGGGTTTTATATTGGGATTTATATCATAAAATTTAGCTTTACATTATAAATGTCTAATGTTCAAAACCTCTTGCATACCAAATATCTAGTGCAACCAAGCTTGAAAATGCCAATCAACTTTATGAGGGTTGCGAATTTGAGATCTGCGATTCTATTCTTGCCCAAAGAAAGTGTTTCTACAATGCTATAAAAGATCAAAACAACACCACTTACTCATTGTGCATGTTTAAGTGAATGCTTGCAATGACAATTTTAGCACTAATAGGTCAGTTTAGTGCGTATGATAAAGTGACTTTATATTATCAAGTTATTGTGGTTTAAATGATAATGAAAAAGTGCAATGGAGTTCTATAAAGGAAAAATGAAGTTATGGGTTCTATCCCTGCTCATTGCAAAGTGTTTCTACAATAATGTTTTGAAAGTTAAAGAAGACTAAAGAAGCATTGAACCAATGTATTCTTCTATCAATTTGTTTATTTTTCACTTGGGGATGTTGTTATAATTGGCATAAAATGTGTGAAATTTGTGATTAATTTGGGCAATCAATGAATCAAAGCTTGTGATCAGTTGTCAAAGAAGCTGCTTCAACCAAATAAAATAAAAACATAGTAGTACCAAATCATCCCTAAGTTTGGCCACAAATTTGACAAATGGCTAAGAAGCTTCTACTCTAACTATATTTGGCAAAAGAACAAAGAAAACATTCTCATTGATTAAATTTGACAAAAGCACAAAGTAAGCAATCTCATTGGTGGAGAGAAATTTAGTATTCTAACTGAATTTTGGGATTGAAGTATCTCTATGAGTGGTTTGAAATAGAAAAAAATTTCTCATTGTAATGGATTAGAACTTCAAATAAACAATAGAGTGAGAAAGATTGAAAGCAAAGAGGTCATTAGAAACTAAATATCTACTTGAACCGCTACTCTTCCTGTAGAAATAGATAACCCTTCTTCTTCTCCTTCTCCTTTCTCCATTCTCATTCTTTGTGCATGCCCAAAAGGTAGATTGTAATCATTAAATCCCATATGCTAGATTTGTCTTAACAAAGATACTTAGCTCCATTTGGAGGCCCAATGTATGTCATTCTGGAAGAGATTTAATGAAGAATGTCAGAGCACTAGTGGTGGATCAACTCCCCTATGAAATTCTACCTTTATTTTTAAGGAATGGTCGAGGAGAAAGGTGAAGTAACCCCCCCAATGCCACTTCCTTTATTCTTGGGAATATTTTTGTTGTAATGGGCATGTGGTAAATTCCATGATATAACTAAGTCAGTGCAACCCCTAGTGATTTTTTCTATTTAACGTTCATTAATGGTAGAATTCTTATGTAAATCAACTATTATCTCTGTTACACAAATGAAATAAATTCATAGCCATTGGTCTTGCATTGATTATGTCTATTTGCTTTATGGGTATTCATTGAAACCTGTTGGATCTATTTTAAATGCCCAATAAGTTTATTGTCTTGAGTTTGCAACCATGAGAAATAGTTTATAAACAACCCTCCCTTCACTGCTAATCCATTTTCCTTGAGTTATTTTTCATAAAAAATTAGATTATGGTGCTTGTGGTTTAGAAGATAATTCCTATTGCTAATATCCATTGAACCCCCAAGATGTTTAGCGTTTTGGTGACTCCCAAAACTATAACTCAAAACTCTTTTTAGTTTTTTGAGGCTACAACGATGTTATCTTCTTGAAACCAAGCCTATGCATTCCAAGAGGATATCTGATTAATGGAGGGTACCCACACTTTGACTCAAGATCTAGGTCAAAGGTCTAAAGCAAGGTAGGAGGTTTTCCTAAACATTATGCCCTGACTTTGACCCTGTGAGAATGGGAACAACTTGGGGGATATCATGCTCCATTAACAGTCTTACTAAAAGAAATTGCTTTTAGATGGAATGATTTATTTCTAGAATTTGAAAACATTAATGACTTCTACTCCAACCTTGGCTACCATTGAATTTATAAAGACATTTGTTCTTGAATGTGATACATATGGGATAGGAATCAAAGTGATACTTATGTAGGAAAACCATCCCATTGATTTCTAAAGCCAAAGTGAAAATGAGCAAGTAAGAAAAATTAGTGCATGACAAGGAAGTGTTTGCAATAATTCATCTATTGCGAAAATGGAAACAATATCTACTTAGAGTATTTTATTTTTAAACTACCCACAATAATTAAAAATATTTCCTACATCAAAATTTAAACTTATCATTAGAACAACAAAATTGAATAAGTAAGATTTAGGTGTTTTTTTTTCAATATTTTTTTTCCAGGTCCTCTACAAGAAGGGTAATGAAAATAAAGTCATAGATAGTTTATCTATGAAACAAGAAGTTGAGAGTCAAAACTATGATCAATTTCAATAGTCATCCATAGCTGGATCTCACATTTTCAAGAAAAATATGTAAAAAACTCCAAGACTAGAAATGTGATCGAGGAATTTGAAACCAATAAATCAAGAAACTCAATATTTACCTGGGAAATTGACATACACAAGTACAAGGTAAGAATATATTTACCTAACGCATCCAAATTCAAGATCCAATCTTCGAAAGAAAATCATGATTCCTTGATTGCAAGACACATTGGATTTTTTAAAACATACTAAAAAATTAAATTATTTTTTAAGTTTGAATTAGTGACACCACCTAGTCTCCTTCAATATATTCATAGTCTTGATTAGAAATGGAAAAAAGATTTATGTTGTAACACCCTAGTTTTGGATCTCCGATGCAACACCATATATTTGTAAATATTATGAATGCTCGCGGGCCAAGCAATGCAATATGTGAAAGTTGTACATGTAAAATAATAAAATGAAATACACCATCAACTGTATATGGGTAAGGACCAGAGTAATGGGGGGCTATGATTCTATGAGAGACGGGGCTTAATTGGGGTTTGAGGGGTTTTCTTATGCCTTGAGCCTTAAACTATCTTCATTAATCAATTGGTCATTTATCCATTTATCCCTTTGACTTATTAAGAACTCAAATCATTGAATTCATGTAAGAGGTTAAGTGAAGAAGTTATCCCACTCAGTTAGGACAACATGGGTTGAGTGTAATCATAATTGGGAGAAAATTAAGAGTCAAACAAGCATGGGAAAAGACGAAATTTGCGTAGGAAAACATGGTAGCTTTTACAATTAGAAAGAGGAGAGGAAAACCAGAGCTAAGTGTGGGGAAATAGTGACGAACCATAATGGATATTGAAGACAACTTGCTGAAGTGGAAAATTATGATGAAAATGAGTTTGTTATGCCTATGGGTGATTCTCTGCTGAAAAAATGAACCAAGAGCAAGTGGGCTTGCTGTGTGAGCACTTTAGTTGTAGTTGGATTTCCTGGAGTCCCTAATAGAGAGATTCCTGTCTAGTCTGTGATGGAGCCTTGGAGGGGATGGATATTGTCTAAGGGACTACAATCCAAAGAAGGAAATCTCATCCCTTGGGTTGTGTAGGATGATGGGGAAAATAAATGGGTGGTTGGAATTGTTGTAGGAGTTGTGTCACTATGATTTTAGTGGGTATCAAGTTATTACAGTGGACTTTAGACACCCATAAGAGATTGTCCTTCTTTGTGGATTCATATACCCAACTAAGGGGTGACTTGATGTTGAGATAATTGGAGTAACAGAGTCTATGGTTCGGTGGAACGCCCTTTTTCTACAACCGGTTGTGTAAATCGTCTTTAAAAGATAAGTGTTATAATCACTATGTCATTTACAATTTTAATGATATGATTGAGTGCTACATTTACTCTGTATTTTATTTATATGAACAAAGTTGTGTATGTTTAATTTTTGTGGTGCATATTTAAGTTGGTTGCATTTATGAGTTTAATTATTAATGATATTTTCATGAGTGTGTACCTTATGCTATCTATACTTCTACATTTAAAGTGAATGATAACTGATTTTGTAGTAATGAGGCTCATCTAGGTAGTTGGGCATGTTAAATATTGGTATCAGAGAAAACGTTTGTGGTATTGTGCCTCAGTGAGGATCCAGGGACATTATAGATTGTTATAGGAGATTTTGGTTCAACAACGAAGTTTTATGTGCTGAAGACTAATGCAGATTTAACAAATTCACTATTTCAGAGCATTAGTCTCTGCTAAATTTGGGAAAAATGGTGAAATTCAGAGTGAAAATTCCCATATTTTGAGGGAAATATGCATGTAATTTGGAAATGGGATGAAAATTTGATATTTGAAGGGACAATTTTGGCCATGGGAATCTAAGTCCAGAGCTCCCATTGCATCTAGAAAAGAAAAGAAAATTTTCGAACAAAATAGGAAATTTTGGAAAATTATGAATTTTTGGAATTTTTGAAAATTGGGAAATTTTCTGTATTTGATGACGTGGAGGTCACATGTCAAGTGACATGTAAGAGACAACATGTATTTAAATGGTGGAAGGCCATAGTGGCAAGCTTGGGAGTCTGTGGTGTAGAGTGTTGAAAAATTGACTAAGCCCCAAAGCCTTGCAAAATGAATGGGAGATGAATGTCATGCGTAAGAGAGAGTCCTATTCCTTTGCATGGATGATTGGAAAATTAAATAAGTCACAAATCCTTGTGGAATATGGAATTCAATATGAATTTCATGTAGAAGAGAGAGTCTTATTCCTCCACATGGATGATTGGAAAATTGACTAAGTCCCAAAGCCTCATGGAGTGCGGAATGCGAGATGAATATCATGCAAAAGCGAGAGTCATATTCCTCTAGATGGATGATTGGAAAAATCAGATAAGACCCAAATACTTGTGAAATGTGGAATTTAGGATGGATGTCATGCAAAAGCACACTATCTATTCCTCTGCATGGATGGGAAATTGACTAAGTCCCAAAAGGTGCAAAATGTGGATGCAAAAGAACATGAGGGGTTCTAATCCTATACATGGGTATACCTCCACATAGGCATAAAGGAAATGAGGAAGATAATGAAAAGGAGAAGAAATAAAGAAATAATAGGAAGAAAGAGAAGAAGATAAGAGGAAAAGACAAACAATTTACCCCAAAAAAGGTATGGAGCCAAAAACTTGTTTTGGCCATAACATGAGCAATTCAATTCAAATTTAGATGAAATTTAAGGGGTATGTATGGAATGACGAGGGATACAAGAATTCTAGTGAGGGCCACTAGCTAATTCTACTTCCATTTTCCAAAAAACACAAAATAGTGGTTTTAAAGATTTGGGTCGTGCTCAGTACCCAAAGCCCAGATTAAGGTGAAATTTTTATAGGGAGTCCAAAAAGTAGGAATGAAGATACCCATTTGGGATTCTGGTAAAATTCAAAAGGATTTGGTGGGGATATTCCCAAACAAGACAAAATCCACTATTCTTGGGCATTTTTTGGGGATTTTTGAATTCTTTAGAGCGGGAAAATGGACCCTAGATCACCAATATTTTTTTTTCTATTTATTCAAAATTTTACTTCCTCAACAATCTGGAAAAAATTGTCTCAAGGAAGTTTTTCCCAATTTTGCTCCACTTGGGAGATAACTAGTTTTGGCTAAAATTTCTAAGTCCGGTGAAAATGAAAAAGTGCAAAGCATGACAATGGATGGGTATGAGAGGAGGTTCCTTGAATTTTTGAGGTATGTTGGCTTCATAAGGGATGAGAAGGTTAAAACAAAAATATTTATTAGTGGGATACCTTCTTTATACAATGATAAAATTTAGTTTGATGAACCCAAGACACTGGAAGAAGCCATAAGAAAAGAAAAGTATCTTTATGAGTAGAATAAGGGAAGACCAAATTTTCAAAAAGCTTGGGATGACAAAAAGAAAGAAAATATGGATCAGAGGAAGAAAGGATTCAAGCCACCTTTCTTTAGGAATAGTTCACAGTCATATATGCAAGGTCAACAAGCAAAAATGAATCCACTATGATAGATTCCATGGGGAAAAGGCCAATACAACAACCCATAAAGTGTTGGAGATGTGAGGTAGACCACATGTATAAATATTGTCCTCATAAAGGAGATAGGATGAGGATTGTGAATAATGTTATATTTTTAGCTCAGGAGGTACTCTGCATGTTTATCTTGTATGCGGATGTAACCTTATGTTTACACTACTAGGCACTTGACTTTGTAATGAGTTTTTATAATGTTGTGATAACGTGGTTCTTTTATTAAAGTGACTTTTTAATAAAGTGTACCTTCTAATATTAAAGTGAATTTATTTCATAAAGTGCACTTATGTTATAAAGTGAAATTGTACTTTAATATTTGAAGTGATTTATTTTGGAGGGAATGAATCACGACCCTTGATCTTGTAAAGACAAGATTAGACCTTGGCCATTAGATCTAGTGTTGGAGAAGGTGAAGGGTCACTTTCAAATTATAAGAGAATGCATTGGGTAGTGTGCAAGACACATTGAGAAGGAGATTGAGAGAGATTTCTTAGTAAGCTTAAGAGAGGAAAGAGGGTAGTAAGGAGCACACATTTCCCAAGAGATCTTGGGCACATTTCCCAAGAAGGAATTTATGTTTTCTGAGTGATGTTTTTATTTGCTGAGAAAAGGATATACTGTACGGATTCGTAAATGTCGTACACCAACAAATTTGAGGCACAAAAAATGAGGCAAGAGTGGGCATGATTTTCGAGGCATCATTTGAAGAATTTTCTATTGGAGGTCGGACGCACAAGAGGTAAGGTACAACAACTTGTTGTCGCGCAAATTTCAAGGTGCTAATTTCAGCAAGGCCATACAACTATACGAACTGTGGCACGATTTTCTAGGCAACGATTTGTGGGATTGTTGGGTGCTATAAGTGTTTCTATTGGCTGCTAAATATATATTGCTGCTGCTGATATGTACTTTCCTGAAGCTGAATAATAAATCTCTCTCTCTCTCTCTCTCTCATTGGGTTTCCCCACATTGGGGTTTTCCTTGGCATTGCCTAAATTTATGAGTTTTTCTGAGTTGAATGGTTGATGTTCATTGTGTTTATTCCACTGCAAAATTGCTTAGCAATGTGTATTTATGCTTAACGTAATTTATAAATGTGGGTTTAGACATTTCAGAGTTCATACAAGACAATTATCTGTAGGTTGCTAAGTGTATGACAAAATTATTTACTTGTTGATTTTTTCATTAAATTTCTACATGGTATCAGAGCTTGGGCTCTGAGTGATAGTGAGCAATGAGATTTTTGGGCAAGTTTGAAGGGGGGGAATTTGTGATTGTTTTCCTTGAGTTGTGATAGGGAATATGGTTGCATGCATTAGATTTGAGGATTGGTTGGATGGAATTTCCAGCCAAGACTCAGAAAAGGAGAATTCCAATCAGATTGAAGAACAAAATACAGATAAAGAGAATTCTGATCAGAATAAAGAACAAAACACAGAAGATGACACTTCCATCAAAGAATTGATGAAACCTTGAGTCATCAAAATAGATGATTACTACATCAAGGAATTGATGAATACCTCAATATTCACTAAATAAAAACTATTAGATTTTAAGAATGATGTTATAACTACATTTGAAGTGATTAGTATGGAACCAACAAATGGTCTATATATTGAAGTAACTAAGGATGTTCTTGACCATCTTGAATACACAGTTATGTGCACTTTTGAAGAGTTGGATAAACTTCAAAAGAAAGCTATGATGCTACTACAACAATTATATCAATCTAACCATGAAGAGCATGAACAAAATATTCAACTAGAAAATAAAGAAGAAGAAATCAAAAGATTGAAGACCGAAGTTGCTAATCTAACAAAAGAAATGGAATAATTAAGGACGCATGACAATAAAAGAAACTAAGTACTAGAAGAGACAAAAAAAATGGTCCTCTTTCTAAAAATTCAACTTGAAGAAACTAAGAAAAATGAAGAAGGCCAGAAGATCCAATTAAATAAAAGAGAAGAATCATGTCACATGTTGGAATTGGAAATTATTAATGTCAAAAAGATAAATGAAAGTACTAATGCAACTCTAATGACTCAAATTGAATAATATAAGAAAAATGAAGAAGCACATAAGATCGAATTAACTAAAAAGGAAGAATCATGCCACATGTTGGAATTGGAAGCCATCGACCTCAAAAGGATTCAACTAGAAAACAAGGAAGAAATCAAAAGATTGAAAACTAAAGTTTTTGATATAACAAAAGATATGGAAGAGTTGAAAACATATGAAAAAACTATTAAATGTAAAGAATTCTTAGATGAGACAGAAGAAATAGTCATCAATCTAAAGACTCAACTTGAACATGCTAAGGAAATGGAAGAAGCCCTAAAGATTCAGTTGACTAAAAATGAAGAGACATGTCACATGTTGAAATTAGAAATAGTCAATCTCAAAAACATGATTGAAAAGAAAAATAAAATTGTCAATTTACAAAATAACTCAGCTATCCTAGATAAGATTTGGAACAGTCAAAGATCGGTTGATGACAAAACTGGTCTTGGATACAATAAAAAAGAAGAAAATGACAAGTGGAGCACCATTTACAAATATGAGAAAGGATCATCCTTATCAAAAGAAAAAGGTGCAATTACAAAGCAATTACAAGTCATGAACTTTGTTAAGGAAGGAAGCTACAGAAGTAAAAAGGAATAAGAAAATCAAAAGACATATCTCTCAAGCCAAAATAAATTCAAGAATGGAAACACCTTTAATGACTATTTCTTTTCTTGTCATAAATTTAGCCATAAAGCAATGTAATGCAATAAACTACGTAAAGGATATACAGGAAAATCCAAAAACTCAATTAGATGTTGGAGATGCAATTTTGTTGAGCACAAAGACAATTTTTGTCATACAATTAGGTTACAACTGTGATAGGTTTGGGTACAAATCCCAAAGTTGCAGGAGTTCAAAAAGTCAATCCTTAAATAAGTCATTCAAGTCAGGGAGAAAACCTAATAAAATTTGGAAGAAGAAAGGAGATGCCAAATCTCCAGAAACACAATTAGAAAGAAAAGGTCTAAAAAGAAGAATATCTCATAGAAAAATATGGAGAAGAAAATCTGAAGGAGAAAGCAAGAAAGATGATCTTGCACCTGAAAATGAAGAAATTAATAACAAGAAAATGATGGGTGAAGGTCCGAATAAGGAATGTGAAATTCAATATGAAATAGATCAAGCTCAAGAAAGGGAAGTCCCTATAGAAGAATATGACACAATCCTGATGATGTCATAATCCTTTAGCCAAAGAAAGAAAAATAATTGATAGGGGGAGTTGTATAATACAAGAATGATAAAATGGACAAAGGAGAGCATCGCCTTAGGGGGAGTATAACCTCAGAGGGAACAAGAAAAGATCCTTTTTTTCATTTTGTAAAAAGGGGAGAAGAGAAAAAGTAGTAGAGAGGTTCAAGGGGTATCAATCAACAAATATCAATTGATAACAAAATTGGTATTATATCAATTGGTGTCAATCCTCAATTGATATTCCCGTGAAATATCAAAGAAGAATAAGAAGCAGAGAAAAAAGATCAGTAAGATTCATACTCTTGTTCTATTTGACAAAGGAAAGACAACAAAAACTCAGGGGGAGTATTTTGGTTATCAAATAAGAAAGTAATTAGATTGGCTTTAAAAGACTTGATCACTACAAATTGGTATCACTACAAGTTGGTATCAAGAATACTACTTATTTGAACA
>SNQJ01S0040749.1:108967-124203 GCA_010110895.2 Picea sitchensis | reverse complement strand
TTAGATGATAATCTAATCAATACATCTTTAAGCTCACCAACAACTGTTACATTAGTTATGTCTAGTTGAATAATTTTCAAATCGGAAGATTTGACTTCAGCATTTATCTTTTGAAAAACAGAAAAAGGCATTACATTCGATGAAGCCCCATAATATACCATACAACTATGCACATTTCTATTGAATATTTCAAAAGTTAATAGAAATGGTGGCACATTTTTTCGTGGTGTGGGAGAAGACGTATGTTGATTTTTTCTTGTTTTATCTGAAGTTATTTTATCTAAATTCCCTACACTTTTATCTAGCATGTCCTTTTTATTATGGTCCTCAGGTGGCCTTTTATTCACAACATCCTTTGTTTTATTTATGCCATTTTATGCTAACTTTTTGTCCAAAGGATCTTTCTTTTAACCATTATCATCTATGCTTTGCAACATTTTTTGAAGGATGGGAGGGAATTTAAGCAGTTCGAAAATCGATATATTTCCTTTTAGTCTTTTAAGATATTCTATAAGGTCATATTATAGATCTATGGAAACAAGATTTCTTGATGTTTCAATCTTTCTTGATTGTCTTTATATTGTATTTTTATTTTCCTTGGGTGAATATGTGTTTTCAACTTTACTACGAGTATTATACAGGTGTTGGTTTTTATGGACAATTTCAAATTGGCTTGGAAAATACTATTGGAAAGATGCCCAAAAACTTGTGGATATGAGTCCTCCTCATTAGGTGTTTCTTCCTCACCCGCATTGTTTTGATTTTCAAGTGGGACAACAATAGAAATATCAGTGCCATCTAATATGGCTTGTATAATGTGTTGTAACCCTTCAAAATTCAGACCTTTTGTAGTGATATTTGACCTGTTTGGAGGAAGAGGTCTCCTAAAAGGTGATCAATAATTTCCTTTACTTGAAGATCCTTCTTCTGCATATATTTTCAAGTCTATAACTTCATTAGATATATTTTGAAAGGCTTTCTATAAACTCTCCAAATTTAAGGGTTCTTGTTCTGTTTTATTTGGGGGAGGTCTGGTAAGGATTTCTATCTTCCTTTTAGAAGAGGAAGTTGATTCAGTTTCTGTATTTACATTATCCTTTAAACTAATAATATCCTTTTCAATGAGGACTTCCTCCTCAAAATCTTCTAGTAACGTGTTTTTCTTAGACCTCTTAACCCATATAGCTATGTTATGGTGTAGAGATTTAGCATAGTACGCAATAATAAATTTTTCAACAGGCATCGATTTTATAGGGAAATTATTTTAAGTGTAAGGAATCTCTGATTGAAATCCTTGACTTTCTCTTTGGGATTCATTTTCATGTTGGAAAATTCCATCACTAGAACTTTCGAAGATTTGTCATCCTCGATCTTTTCTAAGAAAAAGGTCTCAAACCTATCCCAGGAAACAATAGTTTGGGGTTATTGTTCAAAATACCATGTGGATGCATTTCCTTCAAAGGTGGAAGGAAATAGCCTACACATGACATATTTGTGTTCGACGTTTCTAAGCCTAACAATTAACATGAATTTTTTAATATGATTCTCGACTGATTGCTTTGAATCGAGGTCAAAATTGGGTAACCATTTTTTGGGATGTTTGGGTAACCATTTTTCGGGAGGTCCGGGTACTACCAAGGCATATTCATCAAGCCAACGTATGGAATTTTTTTTTTGGTTAGCCATGGGGTTTGGTGTGTGTGAATTTTGAGATTTCCCAGATGAAGAGATGTCTTCGTCAGAGGATTCAACTCTTCAAGAGGATGAAGAAGACCTAGGTGGGGAAGGAGGAAGTATAGATCCCCCAACACCTTGGATTAGTGCTTCAAAAGGATTAGTAATGATATCACGTAATGCACAATTGGGCAAACCAGTTCCAAGATGATCTTCTTGTTGATTGGAAAAATCAAGGGGTTGATGTAGTTATTCATCAAACTTTTTAGTATGGACAATGCGCCTTGGGTTCTTATTATTGATTAGCGATAATTACGAATAATTTATTGTACATCAATTCATTGAGGAATCGGTGTCACAGGTTCAGTGGAAATGTCAATTATGGCTTTTGATGTAGTGGCTGGATCAGGTATAATGGTCGGGTCTGAGCGACTACGAGTCACAACAGGGGAACAATTATTTGGGGGAGTCTTTCAACCTCCTTGTGCCATTAATGACTTTCAGCCCCTCCTTCTAGCACCATTTATTGACCGGCATTCATGACACACCGTCAACAAGAAGAGAAGCTCCGGTTTGAGGTTTTCTAATTAACCCAAGCCATTTAAAGTAACCTACCCCGATGGTTTTTACGGCTCTGTTAGCCGATGAAAATACTAAGGGAAACTGAGAAAAAAAAACTAATATCTATCTATACAAAACTAATAAGCACTTTTTATACTTTAATGATAAAGTATACTAAAAAGTCCTATTCATATACATACATATGTACAAATACAAGGTTTATGTAAGCCTTGTGAAACTGAGAATTTCACTATTGAAGCAAAGTTTTAAGTCACACATGAAAGATAAGGACAATCATTCTATAACTAATTAATAATGAGAATGAATATGATTCATAATGATATAACTAAAAATGATCAAAGCATTTAATGTTTTAATTGTGAATCCTTATTCATTCAAAAATAAATTAACTAAGAAAAAATAACTAACTTCTTGTTGATCAGCAATAAAAGAAAGCACTAAGATATTTGTCTTTCTATGTAAGGCATGCTCCATTAACTTGTTTTTCAAGAAGAAATCTATGGCACACTTTACAGAAAATCAAAAGAGTATTTATGATATTACCTAAAGAAATTCAATCAATTTTAATCATTTGAAAGCGATTTGTAAGAAACAGAAAGACAAATATTTCCCATGTGGCGTTATGTGATTCAAATTTTAGAGCTGGAAGCAACTGCAAGCTTCTGCAATTGATATAAAAAATTCTAATGTTCGATATAACTAAGAACACAAAGATACCTTTTGAATATTTAATGTGCCACAAGAATTATAATAACCATAAATAATGAACCATATCGTGAACAGATAGAAGAGAGACATACAACCATATAATGACGATCAGTCTAAAGATAACTCATACAATATATGTTTTCATGCTTTGAAAAATATGAAAGTAATATGACTACTAAACAATCACATGTCACAATTTTCTATCGATACTAAAGCCAAAGAGCATACTCCATTTTCATATATTTAAAAACAAAGTCCATGCTTCCAGGTTCCAAAAAGAACTCTTGTGTATCTGGGAAAGCATGAGTATTTAAAACATGTCATTGATTTGTTTCTCATATCCAAAACATAAAGACAGATATTCACAAATAAAGTTTCTCCAAAAATAACCCTTAATCTAGGTCTGCAATAACAACCTCGTGGTAAGTTTTGCAAAATTGGTTACATCATTAAAACTATTTTTCTAAACTATCTAAAAAGAAACAAATTTCAAACTAGAAGCATATTATAATGATTCACTTGTTTCAGCGACACTTGAAATTCTCTCCTCCTCAAACCTGAAAAGAATAAAGATAAAATTTAATTAGAAAAATCTCATAAACCAATTCTAGACAAGCTACAAAATCTGTGATTTTGTAGCTAGTCTAATAAAACATGAAAATAAATTTTGTTGCAACAAACCAATCAAATCATTAACTCTAAGAAATCGTTTACCAATTCAAACATTTGAAAAAGAGGAATCTAGAATTTCCAAATTCATAACAACATTGACATTAGATGAGTGCTTAATAATGATGTCCCCTCATTTCTTGGATCTCTTGTTGTCCCTAGGAGAAGTTTGTTGCATATCAGCTCTCAAAACTGAATTTTCTCTTTCCAAATCTATATTTTGAGCCAACACCTGGTTAATGTGGGCTTACAAATATGGGATGTCTTGATAGTATCTTTGAATCCAAGTGAATTTCTCACAATACACTTGTTCCAGTCCCGGTAGAGGGCACGTATTGTCTGAGTTTAAAGGCTTACCATGTGCTATCACCTTTTTCAAATCATTTTGTATCCCTATAAATTCTTCACGTCCCCTTAAAAATAGAGGTAGTTTCGAAACAAAATCATACTGTGGTGAATCCACTCTAGTGGAATCAAATCTTACAACATCAACATAATTTGTGTCCTCTATTACTACTATGGGAACATGATTGATATTATTTTGATATTGGTTCCTTCTCATCCTTGAAAAAATCCAACCACTTCTCTTATTTTTGAAATCTAGTTCTTTAGCATCATGTTTAATTTTTTTCCGCTTTCTTTTAATTTTATTTTTATCCTCTGTAAACTTAGGTTGCACAGGACCATGGGATTTTGGTGACCTATCCCTCAAATGACTCAGAATTTCTTTCAAAGGTATCTTTGGAATGAAATCACATTTTTGGAAGAGATTTCAGTTACAGGAAGAAACTCGATCGAATCATTGGTGGGTAAGACAGAGTCTTTCTAGATCTGCACCTCAACTCGGAAATATTGGAGAGAATGAGACAAAATACTTGGACATACAGATTCATCATTACCAGAGGTAAATGAGAAACATTTTTAAATTGTGAAGGAATAAACCCATTCCTAAAAAGAAAATTCTGCCAGGTATCCCCCATGTTCAATAATTGGGCATTCACTAAAATGCGAATCAAAGAATGATGGAAAAGGCTAGATTCGGGTTTAGGGTTCGGCCTCTAGTAGAACTTAGACATTTTTCGAAGGCTCTTGAGCAAATAAAAAGGAAAATCTAACTTGAACCCTAGGAAAATCATCAACAATCATATGTGAAACAAAAATACCAGCCCATAACGCCCTTCACAAGTAATAATTTTTTTTATTACCAATAGTAAGCCATGTCAGTGGGTTTTAATCAATTGTATAGGCATCCTTTCACATTGTAGCATGACCATTTGGAGACCAACAGGGAATTCCACGGTATACCATCTATCTTCAAATTCGTAAGCCATCTATCACCTTCCCGTGACAAACCAGTTTCCTCGGATATGGATTCCTCGCTCACCTGCAACTGAATGTCGCTTACCTTAGATTTGGTTATGTCGAACGTTTTATAAAAATCCTATGCAACCTCTAGGTTGAAACCCTCAAAAGACTGAATGAATTTTCTCCAACTGAAATGGACCAGGTCATCTACAACTTCGTCATGAGATAACAATACTTGTGAGCCATTCGGCTCCACTCTAACCATAGGGGCCATCATCTTGTGAACAATGTACCAGAAGACACAAAATGGAGGATTCTATGCTCAGGCAAACCCAAAAAAATAAACAGTTGATTTTTCATGGCTAACAGTGAACCGAAAACTAAGGGCTCAAAGGGACACTACCATGATTTCCACCCCGAGAGTTGATTAACCACCTAGAACCAGAAGACCAAAAACTCAAAACCCACTTCGTTTTCTAAAACCTACTCTTTGGTCATGAAGGATCATCCTGAAGATGAAATGAATGCGGTTATTGATAAACAAGAAAGAGAGATGGTCATTTCATTAAAAGGATGCTAACCATGTCATGAGTTGACAAGACAGTGACAAACAACTCATCATAATATTCAGATCATATGGTGGGGGAAAAATGCATAACCAAAATCCACAAAGGATAAGAAATGTGTTAAAACTTTGAAAATTGGTTTAATAACAAGATCGAATAAATAACACATCAATATGGTTTTTACCCTAAGTTATGAATTTTTTACAAAATTTTAACATGGTTGCACATTCACCATTGAATCATAGTTTAAATGCTATATGATTTTAGATTTCCAATAAATCCAAACACTTTTGTTTTAATCACACAGGGTGAACACCTTAAGAGTTCAGTCAATGTCCTTGCGAAAAGATTTCAATTTCATGCTTGCCAGTCATGAAATTGAAATGGGTAAACACGTTAGCTATCAATAAAATAAATTCAAAACAACTGATCAACTAAAGTAATCACCATAAACAATCAATTTTTTCGTATATACATGCTAAGCAGTGGGTAAAAAATTCTTTCTTTTCAATTTTTTGTTTCAAAAAAAATCGAAGAAACGAGATGGTAGTTTGGTTGCCAACACATTCCGACTTCACCTAAGACAAAAGATATGCATGTAGAAACTATTAGTGAAACTGAGGAGTTAGTACCAAATACTCTGAAGGACTTAAGGAAGGAGATTGAAGCCAAGGAGGAGGTCAATGAGAAAGCAACACTTGAACCTTCCAGTTCTTTAACTAAACATTAGTTGGTGATAAAAATTGAAAGGATCCAAAGGCAAAATGTAAAATTGAAGGAAGAAGTTGAGTATAAATTTTTGGATAGATACATCAACAAATAAAATGCACAATTAAAGCAGTATAATTGAAGGCTATAGGATGAGCATGACGAGGTCTCTGCCAAGATCAATAAGGTTATGCGCCTGATATAGTACAAAAGAGTTATTAACAGGGAAATTAAGGATGAGGCTTCAAGTTTTATTATATTAAATCCATGCAAGTAATGTTCAAGAAGGATGGAAGACAATCTCAGTTCTGAAATTTTGAGGACCAGTTTAGCAATTTTTTCACGGGGACATGCAATGCGTTGGGCATGGGGGAAATGTTGGGTCTCCTTTTTGATTCCTCCAATTACCTTATCGTTTCCTCTATATTGGCAAACTTTACCTCAGACATATGAACCATTTTCCTATTTTCTTCAAAGACATGTCTTTCAACCATTCTTGTGTTTACATGAGGTAAACTATGTTTAAATCATGATTTATGTGATTTCTTAATATTTGGAATTAAATGATTGATGTTAAATTCTCTCTAATTACCTTGATTAATCCAAGCAGACCTTATGACACAACTCCTCCTCGTCTGGTACCTCTCTACATGCATCTAGTACTCAACTCCTCTGGTACCTATCTCTGTGCATCCGATACTCAACTCGTCTGGTACATATTCATGTGCTAGTCTGGTACCAATATACTTGACTATACACGTCCAGTACCAATCTTCATGTTCCAGCTGTGCATTTACGATACTAGTTCTACATCTATAGGCTTGGTTGTTTGAACGAATTTCCTTTCGATGGTTCCAAGTAATTTGTTGGCTAGAGCATCCTTTGTTTTTTGAAGTCCAAGATACACTTCATCCTCATGCACTTTGTGTCATGAGGATGAATTCGTTTCCATGAAAAACGTTATATCAACCAATTGTAATATTTACGTAATCATTTGATATTATCTCGAGATCTTGGTTGTAACGATTGTTTCTCTTTAAAAGAGAGGGCATGTAGATGATAGATATACATAGACATAATTACGCATTTTTATGCTATAGACTTGATTCCTGAGAAGACTATTGATTGTACACATGTTGTTGAAGTAATGATATGAATTACAATTTATGGAATTTATGTGTGTGATCAAATTCTTCATTCTGTAAGTTTCTTTTAAATCTACCTTGTTGGTACGGCAAGGGCCCACGGACCCAACAAAGGTAAGCTTCCTTGTATTTATTTGTGTGAATATAATTATGGTTTGTGTGTGAATCGAACAATTCTTTTTTTTTTATAGTAGTATCTAATTTTATTTCTATTGTGTTTCAATAAAACATTTGACAAAACACAATATAGATTTGTGGTAATTCTGAGTGAGTGAGCATTTTTCAGTGCAATATAGATTTCTGAATAAATATTTGTTATTATTGTGTGTGTGTGTATGGAAAATCATTTGTTACATTAAATTATTTAACATTTGTTTCTATTTTGCAAATGCAAGAACAGTTAAGATCTCCATCTCTCACCCTATATGAACCTATAATGGAGTTTCTTACTACACCTAGTATTTATTCCAGGATTGATTAGGTTATGAATAATATTCCTTTTTAAGAATGTGCAGAGAGTTAATTATAGATTGATTTTCAATTAGTTGCTACAGGAAATAGAGTCAAAGTTCATATTTTCCTTTCATGAGCCTATGAATGAACAGATTCATTAGCTGAGCAAGAGCCTTTAAATCACATGCTTGTTGAGATTATTTTTATGAGTTTTTCTTTCTGGTTTTTAAACTTTGTAAATAATATTGTTTGAATATTGTGAAACAAAGTATTAGTTTTGGAGTGTTTCATATTTAGGCTATACTCATCAGACATAATAACTTACCTATTATTGGCACATATAGTGCATCAACTCTATTGATTACGAAACCGCATTGACATATTAATTATTGCAATATATTAAACATATAATTGCACCAACAATGCTACCAGGATCAACTGTATCATTCCTAGTGTCTTTCTGTGAAGAACATCCCATTATTCATCCTTCATGGTCATCAAATTCTTTTCTATTTCACCCAATGGTAGGAATAGATCCTTCTGATATAAATAATATTCATACTACATCTTCCATAACTAGTAGTTTTGGTCGTTAAATTTCTCAACCCTAAACTTTCCATCTTTCGCCATTTCTCACACTCGAGTGAGGAACCCTCTTTTCCTATGAGTTACCTTTCGCTCTGGTACTAGTTATTATAAAAATAGGATTGGTGGCACAGGGGCGGACCCAGGGTTCAATGCTTCAACAACGCACCAACAAAACCCTAGCTACTGTCCCTTTCGGCAACACCTGCGAAGTAGATGAAGTCTCACCCGAGGTAGAGGAAGGGAAGGTTGAAGGAATCAAGTGTCTACAACCAAGTTGGGACACAGATATGTCATTACAATAGTTAGCAGAGAACTTAGACAATAATAGGTATTAGTTCATGAGTCTCATTCACATCGCAAACTAAACCCTTATTATAGATCAACGCAGTAATAATAAAGATCAAGCTCTTTCAATCACTTAGCATGTAGCATTACCTCAGATCTAGCATTCATTCATCTTTAATACCATTAAAAACTAAGCAACAACATCAAATTCATTCATCATACATTATAACAACAACACTAAGCAAATAAACATCATAATTCACATCGCACAAAACACATCATGACAGAGGATATATGTGGTTCATTCCAGTGTGGGGCTACGTCCACCAACTTCTTCTTCTTCTTTATTAGTATTCAAGATTCTTACATTCATCTTCTTCTGTGCACAAAGCCAAAGAGCCAACTCCGCAAAGGATAGGAGATCTATGTGTTGTGCACCAAATCCTCCTTCCCAAAACTAGGTCAAGGCACATAGCCAACTCTACACATCAGTTTGCACGAAGCAACTTACAACCTCTTGCACTAAGCCAACATTAACACTTACAACATATTGTGCACATAGCCAGCTAGCCAGGATTCTTACATCTCTTAGATACTTATTTACATTTACAAACAGGCCTAATCATGGGTAAACCCATGGGCCGACATCCCATAACCCATTACATAAACCCTAGTAAACCCTTTGTTGGGTCCACAAGCCCGCAAAATAAGTGAGATTCCATGATCTAAGCTCCGCCTGGGTGCTCTATCCTCAACCAGTCTATCGAAGTCTAAAAAGTGATCAAACACGACCAATGTTTCCTCAAAACTTGGTCAAGGGCCAACAGGCCCCCAACACTCACCTGTGACTCATCTTGAGTCACTCATATCTAGGCAACGCTACTTCAAAGTCCTCGATCTTAGCTCAAGCTGCCTCGACTTGTTGCTTCGCAAGAGCCTCCTACTCAGCAAACTCCTGAATCATTTTCTTTGTAACAGGCCCTTCCAGGCATTTTTCCACTGTTGTAACCACTTATTCTAGCTGCGATCCTTGTCCTTCAATATATTCAAAAATTGTTCAGGCTTTGTCCTGCACCAATTGTAGTCTTTGTGTAACTTCCATGACTCTGCTCTGCATGGTAGTAATTTATTGTTGGACAGTGCATTTCTCCTATGATATCTTCATTCATTCAACCACAATGAGTAGCTTCATCTGTGCCTACATGGTGGATGCATGTTGTTTCACCTTCTGTAGTTGTGCTTCTAGTTTCCTCAGCTCTGGATCTTCCACTAGGTGTTCATAGGTCTACGCACTTTGATCACTCAACTGCTTACATTCTGAGGTGAGGGTCCTGATCCTTCAAACTATGCTCTTGGTGAATTCCTCCCTATGATCGTGCACTTCTTTTCGAGTGCTCAAAAATTCTTGGAGCTATAACTCCGTTATCCATGCTTGAAGCTGCTGAATGGCCTCAACTAGTTTCCCCACCTGAATCTCGGTTGACTCTTGTTCCTCCTGTGCCAAGTCTATCACAGAGCGAAGTGCTTTAGTCACTGGTTCTTTGACCGTGGTCTTCTTTATGAGAAGTTGGTCTTTTTACTTTTGTATCTTTGCTTTGTCCTCCTCGAACATTTCCCGAATTGCATCTTTATCCTTCTCGTAGGCAGTTGTGTAGGACTGCGCAACTCGTAGTTTCTCTAAGACCTCCTCCTTTTCTTTCTTCAAGGATTTTGTAGCTTGTTCCTTTTCTTCTTGGACTTGCTGAAGTTGAGCCTCTGTTGCATATGCTAGTATTTGTAGTTGGGTGGGCTCATCCTTCAATTCTTCAATCTTCGATGAAGAAGGCGCAGTAGGTATTGCACGGCTGGAATGGATGGCTTGTTGTATCTCCTTCAGCTCTTTCTCAATTCTTTCATACAACATCTCCTACTTTGCTCCATATCACTGCAAGATATCCTCTGAAGCATCCTCCATGGTTGCAATGATTAGATTGACATCATCCTCTATGAGCAAGGCCTTCATCCTGGGCTTACTGGCGCACACCTTCTTTCTTGCTGAGGGTTTTTGTGGATAAAACTTCATCTTCTTCGATGTTTCGGCCTCGGTAGGGGGATCCTTCAGCGATGTAACTTTACATTTTCCTTGATTTTCTCCTTCTTCCCCTCCTCCTTCTTGATTTACTTCATCTCCTCCTCCTCCTATGGGAAATTCAGGCTCACTTTCCTCCGAGGCGTTGTCCTCCTCGTCAGTTTCTATGTTCTGCACTTCCTCCTTTTTCTTCTTTTTCTTTGCTCTAGTCTGTCTGTCATGCTCAACCTGGGTGACCAAGGGACTTCCTATGATGTCAAGGTTAGAGAGTTTTGTATCTTCAACCGGTATAAGGAACTCTGCTAACCATTATTTGGTGATCTCTTCCATGTCTCCATCCGTCAGCTAGTAATAGGATTGTAACTCATCCTTTCTCTCATCCCTGTGTGCAGTGATATAAATAAAGTGTCGATCTACATGGAACTTCGCTAGTGGTCTGTACTAGTAAAATGTGTTTGGTGTCATGCATGGAAATGCCTCAATAGCATGCTTCAGTTGTTGGTAGTAGGAATGGAACACAACGTTCGACTGCCACTGCTTCAACATGGCATTCGTATACCACAAGGTGGAGAACCTTGCGGCCAATGACTCTAATGGCTCAACTTCTAGAAATGTCGCTCCTTCTGACATCTACCAAGAAACAAATGTGATTAGTACAAGTAACCAGCTGAAATGGAACTCATACCCCTGATCCTATGCTTTGCGACAGTATTTCTCAAGCTCGTTGACTAGGTGACTCACCCAGTTCATTTTCATACCCTCCACGCACTTCCCAACGAGGTCCACTATGAACCCAGTGACATGTGTTGAACATTTCTTTCTAACGATCTTTCCAGCTATAAGTTGGAAAGTGAGGCGCACTGTGGCATCCTGTATAGAGGCTACCTTGTAGCCTCGCTTTCCCTTTTCTACATCGCCATAATCCTCCTTTATGCGCTATGCCAGGGAGCGATCTGAAGTCTTCCCTGGGGAGAACTACTGAGGGTCTGGTCCCTGCATGCTCAACCCTGTAATTAAGTGGATCATGGATGATTTTAGGGGCTAATTGTTTCTCATGAACTAATTTTCCATGGTTTTTCCAAAAACAAGATTCGCTATTTTAAAAATGATTCGCCCAAATTCTATAGGATAAAATTATTTTACCTTAAAAATCGCCAAAATTTTATAAATACTATATAAAATCCTTAGAAATTTGAATATTTTTACAAAAATATCGCCACACATTTATAGTTGTTAGATGAAGGATCAGTAAGATTCTCCAAGGTTTCTACATTTTAAAATAAATTTCCATCCTTAAAATCATCCTTGAAGTGGATCAACATCGGATCCACAGTAACACGTCTGTCAAGCCACAAATACCCTCCATGGTAGCACGAAAAGAGGATTTTAATGCAAGTGTTAACCTCCTGATATCATCCAAAGTGAGGAATCTTCATTACATTCAGTATTGTTGACTGCACGAGCTTCTTAATCCATGGTTGGGAGACTATGCGCGGCTTCTTCCCAGTCGTCCTCATCAAATATCTATGGGGCGCGAGCATGGAATAGTTATTTTTGTCGCCGAGATTAAAGTCATTGTTCTTCAAAGCTGGGATCTATCCCAACTAAGGTCCAGCTACAGGTATCACCTTCGGGATGTATGCAGTGATCAACGAGTATCAAAGTCACTTGGGATACTGTCGTAGTTAACTATGCCAGCAAAAGGCAGTATATATGTTGGCATGTTTTATAGGAAGAGTGTGCTTGTCATTGGTGGAGAAAACAACAACGACCATTGCAAACAAGAAAATCATAAGCTCAGGAGGAGAAGTGAACAATATGCAGAGATCAAAGATCAGAAGAAATGGTGCATTGAAACTCAGATAAAATCAAGATCGTTGATGCACAATCGCCAGATCAACGGCAGGGATGAATTGTGGAGAGCAAAAGAAAAATTAAAATACTCGCTAGTTACAATACTGCAATCGGTCTAGACCATTGGATATTATTGCCTCGAAGATCGACGATTGTGGTTGACTCACCAACAATGCACAACTTCAAATTGTAGAGTTTTGGTGACAAGTTAAATCACTCGCAAGTTGTGTTTCCGAAACCATCCTTGATCGTATTTCTAATTCAAGAGTCTTCATAATCGTTGGATCATTTTAAAGTGGAAGGATAGGATAAGCAGGGCTAAAGGGTTGAGAATTTGATTATCCGAATACCTGCAAGCCGTTGGATCAAACCTAAATTCCTATCAGTCGTCGGATCCTTTTAAAGTTGAAGGATAGGATAAGTGGGGCTAAAGGGTCGAGAATTTGATTATCTGAATACCCTCCAGCCATCATATCAAACCCAAATTCCCGTCAGTCGTTGGATCATTTTTGAGTGGAAGGATAGGATAAGAAAGGTAAGATATGAGATCTCATTTATGTGAATTTATGTCAGTCAGTAGATCATTCTAAGTGGAAGGATAGGATAAGATAGAAGAGTTGAGTCACAGACAAATCGAGCCATCGATCTAAGATACTGATCAACGAACAACATTCGTTTCAGGTCTAAATATGTGAGGAGGTTACGCTCCAAAAAAATTTCACTTCAAGAATTCAGTTTGAAATTTCAAATTCCCAAAGCCTGGAGATCCGAAGTAGATCTCGATCGTTAGATCATCCAAAGTAAATCTCAGTCGTCAGATCATTTGAAGAAGATCTCAAGCGTCATATCGTATGAATTAAATATGGGTCATCTGATCCAGAAAAGACATGGCGTAATCCTATGGACTCCAAGTAAAGACCCGAAGTAAGCCTCAATTGTCCGATCCAAGAGGACATGTGGCAGGCCACATCAGAAGACCACATCAACAAGGACGTGTGGGAGATCTACGTCAGCATACCATGTCAGCAAGGACGTGTGGGAGATCTATGTCAGCAGACCGTGTCAGCAAGGACATGTGGCAGACCACGTTGACAAGAACATGTGGTAGACCACATCAGCAAAGGGAATATGGGATACCACATCAGCAAGGATACGAGTCGTCTGATCTGAAAGATCACTTCAGGAGAATTCTCATCAATTGATCATACTATAGTGAAAATTGAGAGTTGAGAATTCCGAAGTCTGGAGATGCGAAAGGATTGCAACTGTTGATCTAAAAGGGACACACGTCAGTAGATTGTCAGCTACAGAAGATTGATGTATGGAGGAGAGAAGGGGTTGAGATTTTAAATCTCCATAGTCTGGAGAGCCGAAGGGGATCTCAACCGTTGATCTAGAAATGGGACACAAGACCATTGATCTAGTTTTTGATTGAGAGGAAAGATTTGAACCGTCATTTCAGGAGCATCGTCAAGATCGTGAGATCGACAGTCTCATTGCATTGCAAGGAGAGAAGGTGTGCAGATATTAAGTTTTCGTGCATAGGCCACAATTGAAACCACAATTTTGAAGAAAGGGTATGTGTTATATTGAGGTAAATTGTGAGGCGAAAAGCAGTTTGATTCAAACCACCTTTGGACATGCCCACAATCATGTGGTCACATGAGATCATCGCCCAAGGTCAAATCAAGAAACAGAGCTAGCCCTTACTAGACTGAGATCGGGAAGAGCCTTTTGAATAGGCATTTGGTCACTGTCGATGGTCATGTGAAGGTAGGGGCTTAGAATCCAAAGAAGCCAAAACAACTGACTGTAGTTACTAGAGATGATGAGGAGTTGTGACTGCCAGAGAAGCCAAAATAATCTCAGGATAACGCCCGCTAGTGATGAACAGGTTCAAGATAACTTCCAGAGAAACCAAATAATCTCAGTATAATTCCCACTAATGATGAACAGATTCAGAATAACTGCTAGAGACGATGAAGATTTTGAATAATGATCAGACAAAGGACTAGGCGTGAGGAAGAAATGCAGAACATAGATGAGGGTGATGCATGAGTTGATAGAAAAGTGAGTGGGGAGCATGAGACGAAGTGCAACATCTGAAGTGGATATCACATGCGCAGTGTATAGTATGTAGAGGCAGAACATAGTATGTAAGTTGAAGTAGGAAGAGGAGACACGGAGCAGTAACAGACCATATCAGAGATAGAGTAAGTAAGTAAAGTTTCATATCTCACGGTGGTAGGTTCGTGCTAGGGAGGATTGTTTTCCTCATAGTTTCAAGTGGGTGATTGAACACGAGGACTTTTAATTTCCATCTGGTTGCAACCAGAAAAACCAGGGTGGTAGGGTGGTGCAAGGGAGAACTATTGTTCTCTATTATACAGGTTGGTGCCTGTGTGACTGGAAGTTGGCACTTCCATCCAGTTGGTGTTGGAAAACTCAGGGAGTTGGTGCTTCCTTCTAGTGGGTGCTAGAGAAACTAGGGAGTTGGTGGTCTCAACAAGTTGATGCTTGTAAAACAGAGGTGGTAGCCTCAAAAGGAGTTGGTGCTCATAAGAATGACAATGTACAGAAAATAAAGACTACTTATCATATCAAGAAGAAGAGGTTTTCTCCCTTTATGGG
>SNQJ01S0040749.1:90398-108831 GCA_010110895.2 Picea sitchensis | reverse complement strand
AGGAAATTCAACCAATAAGGCCCCCCTGTTCAATGGAACAAACTTTGCCTTCTGGAAAGTTAGGATGAGAACCTACATAATGGATTTAGGTGTAGATGTCTGGGATGTGGTAGAGACTGGTTATGTAAAGCCAGTTGTACTAGATTCTAAGGATGACAAGCTAGAATTCAGCTTCAACTCTAAGGATATGAATGATATTCTAAGTGGGCTTGTAGAAATAGAATTTGTAAAAGTTATGCACTTAGAATCTTCTAAAGAAATGTGGGACAAACTCATTAGCAGTTATGAAGGTAATGAGAAGGTAAAGGATGTCAATCTTCAAACCTACAGATTACAGTTTGAACAACTAAAGATGAAAGAGGATGAAACTATTGGGAAGTACTTTCTGAGAGTTGAAGAACTAGTAAATGCAATGATAAGACTTGGTGAAAAAATTGAGGATGTCTCTTTAGTTCAGAAAATTTTGAGATCTTTGCCAGATAAGTTCAACCCAAAGGTCTATGCTATAGAAGAACTTAATGATCTAAAAGCTTTGCCTATTGACCAACTCCTAAGAACTCTGACTGCTTATGAAATGAAGATAGGTAAAGATAAACCCACCTCTAGAGAAGCATCATTTAAAGTAGATAGGAATGAGGATTCTGAACCTGATGAAATTGAAGCAAAATGTGTGAGAAGACTAAAGAAAGGATCGGGAAAGTACCAAGGCAAGTTTCCCTTCAAATTTTTTAACTGTGGAAATATAGGTCACTTTGCATATAAGTGTCCACACAAGAAGAAGGACTAGAATGTTCAAGGTAAAGAGAATTACAAATCCAAGAGATTTGGTAAAAGGAAAAGTTTGTGTTAACAATGATGACTCTTCAGGAGACACAGATAGTGATTCTGGTTGTGAAGATAAGGTTAATGACTTTGTTCTTATGGCCAAAGATGACTATGATAATAAAATCACAAGAAGTGATGTTGACGATGAAGAAGTTGTGTTTGAATTGGAAGGAGAACTGATCAGTGCTCTAGAAGAAATAAATAAACTCGAATCTAAGAAGAAAAAGAAAAAACAATTGCTGATACAGTTTGAGAAACATAGTAAAAATTATTAGAAGACAGTTCGAGAAAGACATCATCTTCAGAAGTAATAATGCTTCACTGGTACAATGGTTTGCTTCTTCCATGCAGTCTGAATTTGAAATTTCTATTATAGGGGAACTGTCATTTTTTCTTGTTCTGCAAATTACTCAAAGATTTGAAGGAATATTTCTTTCTCGGGAGAAATATCTAAGAGAAATATTGAAAAGGTTTCAAATGGAAGATTCTACACCTATGAGCACACCTATGGTCACTGGATGCAAGCTAAGCAAGGATGATGGCTCATCTGATGTTGATCAAAGTTCATATAGGTTTATCATAGGCATCCTGTTGTACATCACAACATCTCGTCCAGACATAATGCATCTTGTTAGAATGGTAGGAAGGTATCAGTCTGCACCTAAATAAAGTCATTTGATAGCCTTCAAAAGAATATTCAAATATTTGAAAGGAATGATGAACTATGGCCTATGGTATCCTAGGAATCATAATTTTTAATTATCATTCTATTCATATGTTGATTGGGCTAACTATATGGATGAAAGGAAAAGCACGAGTGGAGGTGCATTCTTCTTAGGAGATTCTCTTGTAGCATGGTTGAGCAAGGAGCAAGGTTCCATTTCCTTATCGACTACAGAAGTTGAGTAAATTGCAGCTGCCACTTGTTGTACCAAAGTATTATGGATGATTTAGACACTTGCAGACTTGGAGGTAAAATATACTGCACTGATCCCAATTCATTGTGATAATACTAGTGCAATTAGTGTGTCAAAGAATCTTGTATTTCACTCAAAGACCAAGAATATACCCATTAAGTATCACTTCTTGAGGTAACAAGTGACCAACACTATTGTTTCTTTGCATTATATTCCATCCAAAGATCAGATTGTTGATATCTTCACCAAACCGCTTGCAAAAGCTCAGTTTGAGTATCTATGCCAGAAGTTGGGCGTGACCCCATTATCAAGCTAAATAGTCTATCTGATCATGGGGATAGTGCTCCTAGTATATCTGATCAGGGGGAGCACAAAGTCACTCTCTTCTTTCTTTGACATTGATATCAAAGGGGGAGAAAAAGGTGTTGTATGTATGTTATAGTTGAAGGTCTAAGAATAATAGTGCATCCTTTAAGGGTTTCCATCAATGCCAAAGGGGGATATTGTTGGCATGTTTTATAGGAAGAGTGTGCTTGTCATTGATGGAAAGAACAACAACGACGATGGAAAACAAGAAAATCATAATCTCAGGAGGAGAAGAGAACAATATGCAAAGATCAAAGCTCGAAAGAGATGGCGCGTTGAAACTCAGATAAAATCAAGACCGTTGATGTGCAATCGCCAGATCAACGGCATGGATGAATTGTGGAGAGCGAAAGAAGAATTAAAATACTCACTAGTTACAATCCTACAATCGGTCTAGACCATCAGATCTTATAGCCTTGAAGATCGACGATTGTGGTTGACTCACCAACATCACACAACTTCAAATTGCGGAGTTTTGGTGACAAGTTAAATCACTCGCAAGTTGTGGTTCCACAACCATCCTTGATCGTAGATCTGATTCAAGAATCTTCATAACTGTTGGATCATTTTAAAGTGAAAGCATAGGATAAGCGGGGCTAAAGGGTTGAGAATTTGATTATCCAAATACCCGTCATTCATCGAATCAAACCCGAATTCCCGTCAGCCATCGAATCATTTTAAAGTTGAAGGATATGATAAGCAGGGCTAAAGGGTTGAGAATTTGATTATCTGAATACACGTTAGTCGTCAGATCAAACCCAAATTCCTATCAATCATGAGATCATTTTTGAGTGGAAGGATAAGATAAGCAAGGTAAGATCTGAATATCATTTATGCAAATTTTTGTCAGCCATTGGATCATTATAAGTGGAAGGACAGGATAAGATAGAAGAGATGCATCACAGAAAGATTGAGTCATCGATCTAATATCCTGATCAATGAACAATATTCGTTTCGGGTCTAAATATGTGAGGAGGTTAAGCTCCAAAAAAATCTCACTTCAAGAATTCAGTTTGAGATTTGAAATTCCCAAATCGCGGAGATCCAGAGATCCAAAGTAGATCTCGACCATTAGATCATCCGAAGTAAATCTCAGTCGTCAGATCATCTGAAGAAGATCTCAAGCATGAGATTTTTCGAAGTAAATCTGGGTCGTCTTATCCAGAGAAGACGTGGTGTAATCTTGTGGACTCCAGGTAAAGACCCGAAGTAAGCCTCAACCGTCTGATCCAAGAGGACATGTGGTAGGTGTCATCAACAGACCATGTCAACAAGGATGTGTGGGAGATCTATGTCAGTAGACCATGTCAACAAGGAAGTGTGGGAGATATACGTCAGCAGACCTCATCAGTAAGGACATGTGCCAGACCACGTCAGCAAGAACATGTGGCAGACCACATCAGCAAAGGGAATATGGGAGACCATGTTAGCAAGGATACAAGTCATCTGATCTAAAAGATCACTTCGGGAGCATTATGATCCATTGATCATACTACAATGAAAATTGAGACTTGATAATTCCGAAGTCCAGATATGCAAAAGGATCATATTCGCTGATCCGAAAGGGACACGAAACAACAGATTGTCAGCTTCAAAAGATTGACGTACAGAGGAGAGAAGGGGTTGAGATTTGAAATCTCCGAAGTCCGGAGACACGAAGGAGATCTTGACTATTGATCTAGAAAGGGGACACAGGACCATTGATCTAGTTTTTTATTAAGAGGACAGATCTGAACCGTTAGTTCAGGAGCACTATCAAGATCATGAGATCAAGGGTCCCGTCGCATTGTGGGGAGAGAAGGTGAGTGAATCTTAATTTTTCGTGAGCGGACCACAATTGAAACCATGGTTTTGAAGAAAGGGTACATGGAATCTCGAGGTAAATTGCGGGGCGAAAAATAGTTTGATTCAAACCACCTTTGGACGCGCTCGCAATCGTGTGGTCACATGAGATCATCGCCCAAGTTCATATAGAGAAACAGAGCTAGCGCTCACTAGACCAATATCGGGAAGTGCCTTTTGAATAGGACTTTGGTCACCGTCAGTGGTCACGTTAAGGTAGGGGATTAGAAGCCAAAGAAGCCAAAATGAATGACTGTAGTTACCAGAGATGATGAAGAGTTGCGACTGCCAGAGAATCCAAAATAATCTCAAGATAACGCCCACTAGTGATGGACAGGTTCAGGATAACTTCTAGAGAAACCAAAGAATATCAGTATAATGCCCACTAATGATGAACGGATTCAGAATAACCGCCAGGGAAGATGAAGAGTTTGAATAATGATCAGGAAGAGGACTAGATGTGAGGAAGACATGCAGAACATAGATGAGGGTGATGCCTGAGTTGATGGAGAAGTGAGTTAGGTGCATGAGATGAAGTGAAGCATCTAAAGTGGATATCAGAGGCATAGTGTATAGTATGTAGAGGCAGAACAGAGTATGTAAGCTGAAGCAAGTAGAGGAGACACAGAGTAAGTAAGTAAAGTTTCATATATCAGGGTGGTAGGGTGGTGCTAGGGAGGACTATTGTCCTTAGAGTTTCAAGTGGGTGCTTGAACACAAGGAGTTGTAGCTTCCATCTGGTTGTAGCCAGAAAAACCAAGGTGGTAGGGTGGTGCAAGGGAGAACTATTGTTCTTTGTTATACAGGTTGGTGCCTGTGTGACTGGAAGTTGGTACGTCCATCCAGTTCGTGCTGGAACACTTAGGGAGTTTGTGCTTCCTTCTAGTGGGTGCTAGAGAAACTAGAGATTTGGTGCTCTCAAAAAGTTGATTCTTTTAAAATAGAGGTGGTATCCTCAAAAGGAGTTGGTTCTCATAAGAATGATAATGTACAGAAAATAAAGACTACTTATCATATCAAGAAGAAGAGGTTTTCTCCCTTTATGGGTTTCCTCAGGAAATATCTGTCTCTATATATTTCATGTGTGTGATTGATGTTGAATATTCTATTTCTTACTTCCCTGCATTATTGTGATCATCATTAAGTGTTATGTAGAGAGTTTAAAATGGGCATAATTGTTTAAGCATGGTAACAACTGATTCTCTCCCCCCCCCCTCTCAGTTGTACAACAATATAATATGGAAAGACCGATGGGATCTTCTTCGTGTTAGTCAGATCATCACAATGCCTGCTTCACTTCTCAGTCGTGATTCATCTAGAACGATGTCTAGTCGAAGGGGATGCTTGCAGTCCCCTAGTCGATGACACCTATATTTCTACAGAAAATTGTCTATCATCCATTATATTCATAAGGATCTCCCCAACAGATATCTCTAACGCGCTAGGTTCGCTCGACATTCACACTTGTAGACAAATATATCGGGTAGGTGAATGGATAAGAGAGGTAGTCCAACAGATGGAGAGGTCTAGAAATCACAGCGCGATATACAATCAATTCTCTAGTATCTTGGATAATCACGGGTGGAAAAAAGTGGTCCCGACACAGTGTCCAATGGGTTAAATAAAAAGCGTCGTAACGGATTCCTCCAATGGGTAGGAATGCATCCATCAATGTTAATTCATTCATTATGGCATGGTATTAAAGGTCCATTCTCTCATTACAACATTTTTTAGCCGTTCTGGGGTGTCATTCTAACAGTCGGGGCACCTCTAATGGTCATATAGCTTCATTGTGGAGAAGTCCCATGTTGGCATAGGGGCAGACCCAGGGTTCAATGCTACAACAACACACCAACAAAACCCTAACTATTAGCCCTTTCGGAAACACCTGTGAAGTAGATGAAGTCTCACCTGAGGTAGAGGCAGGGGTGGTTGCAGGACTCAAATGTTTGCAACCTTAGCTGGGATACAGATCTGTGATTGTAACACCTTAATAGAGAAATTAGCATTCATAGTTCATCAATATCTAGTCTTATTTTACAACGTGGATAAACCCTAATAACAAAGTAGCACAATATTCACACAGATCCAATAGATTCAAGCACTAAGCATACCAGCATAGACCAGATCTGACATTAATTCACATTATTCAGCTCTAAGCTACCATATTAGATCCTTTTAAGCATATATTAGAGCATTAAGCATTCAATCACATAGATAAGAGAAAACCATAAAGAACATAGCAATCACAACACAGGATATACATGGTTCACCCCCACCCTGGGGCTACGTCCACCAACTCTTCATCTTCTTTATTATCTTTCGTCAATCTTCTTACATGGACAAAGCATCAAAACCAACTCCGTAGAGGACAGGAGATATGTGCACCTCTCTAGATTCTCCTTCTGAGTTAGGTTACAAAACAAAGCCTACATACAATCACTTACATTCACATGCACTTAGCCTTGCAAGTCCCACACAACATGCACAAAGCAATTACAATCATTACTTGCACTTACCACAAATTACAACTCTTCGATCACATAGATCGAACTACTTCCTACATCACCTAGATTTCTATTTATGCATTACAAAATTAGGCCTAAACATGGGTAAACCCATGGGCCAACATCCCATACCCCTTACATAAGCCCAAAACCCAAAAATCCCTAAAAAGGGGCCGAGATCCCGCGATATCCACTTGAACTTGCGCTCCGCTTTCGACAGCCTGTCGAAGTCCCAAAAATTGGCCAAACATCACCAATGATCCTCAAAACTTGGTCAATGGCCAATATGCCCCCAACACTCACCTGTGACTCGTTCCGAGTCACTTTGGTCTGGGTAGCTCTACTTCAAATTCCTCGATCTTGGCTTGAGCTGCTTTGACTTTTTGTTGTGCCACAGCCTCCTACTCAGCAAACTCTTGGATTACTACTTCATTGACAGGCGCCTCTAAGAATAGTTCAGTTGCAGTGACGACTTGCTCGAGTTGTGCTCTATGGCCTTCAATCTCTGGGAATTGTTGGAAAACCTCATCCTGTATAGGTTGGATCCTTTGAGTCACTTCCATGAATTTTCTTTGAATGGTGTGGAGCTATTGTTGAGCAGTGCACTATTCTTGGGATCGCTTCATCCTCTCAACTGCTAACGGGGGCTTCAACCGCGTCTATATTGTTTCAGCTTGTTTCTTTACCTCCTAGAGTTATGACTCCAACGCCTTCAACTCAGGATCCTCAGTGAGTCGCTCATATGTCTGGGAACTGCGATCACTGAGTTTTTTACATTCCATGGTGAGGGCCTTGATTCTTTCAACTGTGCTTCAGGTAGTTGCTTCTCTTTGATCTCGCACATCTTATTGAGTGTTGGGCACTATTCGTAGCTCTAATTCTTCTATTCTTTGTTGTAGCTGTTGGATAACTTCTGTGAGTTGTGCTACTTGATGCTCTCCTTGGTCTACTTGATGCTCACAGAGTGAGGTGCTTTGTTGACTGCTTCTTTGATTCCAATTTGTTTTATGAGAAACTGTTCTTTTTCTTTCTTGTCCTACGCCCTTTCTTCATCAAACTTGGTTTGAAGATCATCCTTATCCTTTTGTGCAACCCAGAGTTGCTCTACCATTTCTTCCTGGACTTGTTTTAGGGACATTATGGTCTGATCTTTCTCAACTTGTGCTCGATGAAGGAGAGCTTCAGTCACATCAGCTATTTTGTGGAGTTGTTCTATCTCATCTCCCAACTCTGGTTCTTCTGATGGAGGGGGCATAGTGGATATTGCATGGTTGGATTGAAGGGCCTGTTGCACCCCTCTAAGTTCAACTTCGAATCTATCGTACATCTCTTCCTACTTGGCTTCATGTTTCTGCAAGATATCCTGCAAGGCATCTGCTACAACTGCGATGATGAAGTCGAAGTCATCTATAGTGAGCACAGTCTACATCTTAGTCAAGGGGGCTCTAGACTTCTTTCGGGAAGTGGGTTTCATGGGATAAACCTTCCTTTTCTTCAAGGGATCAACCTCATCAACAGGATCCCTAAGCAGTGTTACTTTGCCTTGCTTCTATTGGTCTTCTTTTCCATTTGTCTCTTCTACTTGGTCATATCCCCCTCGACCAGGTGATACTGAAGTAGTTCCTTCCGATGCATTGCTCAAGTACTAGACCTCTTCGGTCTTCTTCCTTCGGCTGGTTCTAGGAGTATCCTTTGCTTCATGAGTGGTCTTAGGGATGCCAATTTCGGGATTAGATATCTCTGTAGGGTCAGTAGGGATAAGGAGATCTACTGACCAGTCCTTAGTTATCTCCTCAAGGTCCTCCTCTATTATCTTGTAGTATTAATGAAGCTCTTCTTTATGCTCATCTTGTCTCACATTGATATAGATGAAGTACCAATCTATGCGGAACTTCATGAGGGGTCAGAACCGATGCAGGGTGTTTGGCATCATGCGAAGTACAACTTTGATATCCCTCTTCTGTTGGAGATAGTACGTATGAAAGACCATGTTTGACTTCCACTATTTTCCCATATCGCTCGAGTACTAGAGCATGGTGAATTTTGCAGCAAGCAGCTCGAATAGCTCAATGTCTAGGAAGGTCTCACCTTCCAGCATCTCCCAAGCAGTAAATGTGATGAGGATCAGGAGCCAGCTAAAGTGGAACTCATAGCCTTGATCCTGAGCTTCGCGACAGTCTAATTCCATCTAGTTGACCAAGTACTTCACCTAGTTCATCTGGAGTCCTTCTACACATTTCTTGGCGAGGTCAATGACAAATCCTGTGACTTGTGTAGGTTTGTTCTTTCTCACGAGATTACCTACGATCAGCTGGTAGGCCAAGTGCACTATGCCATTCTGTATGTAAGCTACCTTGTAGCCTCATGTTCCCTTTTCTACATCTTCATACGTGTCTTTGATCTTCTATGCTAATGCATGATCTACAGCCTTTCCTAGGTAGAAGTCCTATGGGTCGAGTACTTACATGCTCAATCTGGTGATCCTATGGATCAGCGTCAGATTGAATGTGATACATCAGTCTAGCCATAGGTAGCTTCCATGGTAACATGAGAGAAGGAACTTAACACAAGAGTTAACCTCCTAGTGCCTTCCAAAATGTGGAATCTTCATCACATTCAATAGAGTGGACTGCGTGAGGTTCATAGTCCATGGATGNTTTGTTGCGTCTTAACTACACGTATCCTCTTCGAGAGGTATGCAATGACCATGGTGTAGTCAAAGTCCCTTGGGACATTTTCATGACTCACCACTCCAACCAGAGGCGGGATGCAGTCGGGTAAGATGGTTTGGATTAGCTTCACATTCCTAGGTCATCTTTATGCTTGGTTCTCTTCTCTGTTGTTGGTCAGGATGGTCTAGATCCATGGGCAATTGACGGAGAGGCTTGCACTCCTCTCATGGATGATGCTTGAATATCGACAGACATTACTTTCTTGACCATGAGATAAATGAGAACTTCTTCGACGACTTTCTCTGCAGCACTGAGCTCATCTGACATGCACGCTTAGATCGGATAACCCGGGTGGATGAATGAGTATGCAATGCAATAGAATCGATATTGATCTCAATAAACACAACGTTGTAGCAATGAATTGGCTAGGACACAATTTGCAAAAGTGTTTTTGATGGAACTGTCGATGCACTAAGTAGGCAACGGTGTAATGGATCTCTCCAATGGTTGAGAGGTCTTCATCAATGTGGTTATGTCCGTTGCAACGTAGTCCCAACGGTCTGGTGGTGAGATTTCTGTCCATAAATGTTGTTCTAACCGTTCGAGGCATTAGTCTAATGGTTATAATGTTTCCAACGGCTATATTGCTTCGCCATGGAGAAGTTCCATGTGGCATTGTTTTGATATCCTGGAAAAGTTCCAGTTTTGCAAATTTTCTTTCTGTGAAGTTCCCTCTGGAACCTTCTGTAACTTTTCGACCTTTGCTCTCTTCTTACTAAGTTTTCTAGCCTTCTTCCCGGTGATCTTCGTCTCGGTATTCCTCTTTCCATTCTCATTCTTATCTCCTTTTGGTATAGTAACTTCACACTGTTGAGATTCTTTCATAGGATTAGAGAGTAATACTACTTCTCTATCTGGGGTAGGTGTTTTCCTCATCTGTGAATCTTCTTGTCTTTGTTCAACTTTGATATCCAAGTTTCTGGTTCTAAATAGCTTCAATATGTTCTCCTGTTCTTCAATCAAGTGTGTTATCCTCCTAGTCATGAACTCTTTTAATTCTTTCTTCTTCTGCTCTAAGACTTCCTCTTCTTTTCTTCTGGCCTGATCCTTTTCAATCCAAGGTTTCCCTAGTAATAGCAAATGGGGCGTTGTTCTCAATAAATTTAACAACCTCAAATTCTTCCTCTATCGAAGTTCCATGAGCACTCATAGTTATCTGGGTGAGATTTCCACATAGGGTTATCAACTTTCCTCTGAATAACCCTATTCCTCCCAATGAAGGAACCATAGCAGGCTTTCCTAAAATTTCCCAAGTTCTTTCTGTCATGATGTTCACCTATGTTTCCTCATCTATAATACAGTCAATGTCAAAGTCTCCTATTCTTGCTTCTATGCATTCTTTTTCTTTGAATATCTCTCATAAGACGATATTTCGGTGATCATTTAGGGTTTCTTTCATTTGTAGTAATACATTCTCTGAATTTCTCTAGGGTTCTTCCAAGTTCTTAGTGTCTTGATATTCCTTAGGGTAGTCTTGTCTCATATTCTCTCTTTCAATCTTAGCAATCATTCTAGGACAATCTAAAACTCCATGATCCATATCTTTAAAAAAAAGATAATTATGTATTCTGCCAGGACATTCCTTAGCAAGATGTCCCGGTCTTCTGCAACTATAACAAAGGGTTAGTCTTCTTTTTCTTTGACAGGATCCCCAACCTTTCTTGTATTGCGCACTGGGATCATAGTAGCTAACCTACAAAAAAAAAAATCTAGGATCCTGCTTCCATTTGTTAGTCCAAACATTCATTCTATGCATAGGAATAACATATATTTCATTATTCTTATCAGATCTACTCATATCAAATCTTCTTTATTCTAGTTGTGCCCTACTTTTCAAGCTAGGAAATTTTTTATTAAGCATACATAGATCCATAATTTTGAAACAAAAATTTCCATTTATCTTACCCTTTCGATCAAAAAATTTTACTCTTCTTACCTTTATCAGCACAAAAAGCTTTAGGATCTTACCTCTTTTCTTCATATTTGACTCTTCTTCTTAGCACAAAGCTTCACAGGTTAAGTAGAATACTGCGTACTAGGGAAGCAGATCTACGCACGAAGCTTTCTCTTCTCTTTAGTTCCCAACAATCACAGTTTCAGTCCTGACAACCGAACCATTTGTTGTCATAGGGGCAGACCCAGGGTTCAACGCTACAGCAATGCACCAACAAAACCCTAACTATCGGCCCTTTCGGCAACACCTGCGAAGAAGATGAAGTATCACCCAAGGTAGAGGCATGGGTGGTTATAGGACTCAGATGTCTACAACCTTAGCTGGGATATAGATCTATGATTGTAAAACCTTAACAGAGCACTTAGCAGTCATAGTTCATCAATATCCAATCTTAGTTTACAGCGCAAATAAACCCTAATAACATAGTAGCACAGTATTCACACAGATCCAATAAATTCAAGAACTAAGCATACCAACATAGACTAGATCTGACATTCATTCACATTATTCAACACTAAGCTACCATATTAGATCCTTCTAAGCATATATTAGAGCACTAAACATTCAATCACATAGATAAGAGAATAAACATAAAGAACATAGAAATCAAAACACAGGATATACGTGGTTCACCCCCACCCTGGGGCTACATACACCAACTCTTCATCTTCTTTATTATCTTCCTTCAATCTTATTACATGCACAAAGCCTCAAAACCAACTCCTTAGAGGACAAGACATTTGTGCATCTTTCTAGATCCTCCTTCTGAGTTAGGTTATAGCACAAATCCTACATACAATCCCTTATAGTCACTTGCAATTAGCCTTTCAAGTTCCACGCAACATGCACAAAGCAATTACAATCATTACTTGCACTTAGCACAACTTACAACTCTTTATCACATAGATCGAACTACTTCCTACATTGCCTATCTTTCTGTTTATGCATTACAAAATCAGGCCTAAACATGGGTAAACCCATGGGCCAACATTGCATACTGTTACATACGCCCAAAACCCAAAAATCCCTAAAAATGGGATGAGATCCTGCGATCTCTAATTCGACTTGCGCTCCACTTTCAACAGCCTGTCAAAGTCTCAAAAATAGGTCAAACATGACCAAGGATCCTCAAAACTTGGTCAAGGGCCAACATCCCATTCTGCGTGGTTCTGCTATTCCGACGACTTTCAAGTTCAACAAATCTGCCTTCTGCGAAGTCTTCCTTCTGTTCTCTGTAGCTTCCTGTAGTTTTTCTAACTTGGCTTCCTTACCTTCTATCTTGTGATCTAAGTCTCTAGATTCCTCTTTCCATTCTTATTCTTATCTTCTCTTAGCGTAGTAGCTTCGCACTACTGATGTACTCTTACATATTTTGAGGTTAATGTCCCTTCTCTTACCATTTCCAGGGTGGCTATACTTATTTCTTGCATGGATAGGTTCTTCAAGCCTTCCTACATTCTTTCAACTTCAACAACTAATTCTCTTGCCCTCTGTTGCTTTGACTTATCCTCTTGTTCTTCTATTAGTCGCTCTATTTTTCTGGCTATGAGGTCCCTTAGTTCTTTCTTTTTTTGTTCTGTATCTTCCTCCTCTACTTTCCATATGCTTTGATCCTTGTCAATCCAAGTCTTTCCTAATAAAAGTGGAAAAGGGGAATTGTTCTCAACAAATTTAATGACTTCTAATTCTTCTTCATTCGATGTTTCATCAACAATCATAGGTATATTAGTAACTCTTCCACATAGGGTTATCATCTTTCCTTTAAACAAGCATATCCTTCCCAATGAAGGTACCATAGCAGGCTTTTCCAAAATTTCCCAAGTGCTTTCTGGCATAATATTCACATCTGTTTCTTCATCCAAGACACATTCTATGTCAAAGTCTTCTATTCTTGTAACTATGCGTTGTTTTTCTTTCAGGATCTTTGGTAAACTGATGTCTTTGTGATCATCAATTACTTATTTTAACTGTACTAACATAGTCACTGACTCTTTATTTTTATGATTCTCTAACATATCCTTAGTCTTTTGGCCTTCTTTATAATTTTCTTGTCTCGTGTTCATCTTTTCAACTTTAGCAATCATTCTTGGAAAATCCTCAACCTCATGACCCATAACTTTACAATAAAGACAAATAGGACCTATACCAAGGCATTCCTTAGCAAGATGTCCTGGTCTTATGCAATTATAACACAATGTCAATCCTCTCTTTCTTTTAAATGATCCCCGACCTCTCTTGTACTGCACACTGGGATCACAGTGTTGGTCTTGCAATCTGCAAAAATTCTTTCTAGGTTCCTGCATCCACTTATTAGTCCAAAAAATCTTTCTATGCATAGGAATAACATATCTTTCTCTATTCCGATCAATTATATCTTCTAACTATGCCCTAGCTTTCAGACTAGGACAAAATCTATCAAACATACCTAGATTCATGTTTTCGAAGAAAACTTTTCCACTTATCTTACCCTTACTAGAGAACAAAGCTTTAAGATTTTACCTTTTTTCGTCAAATCAGGTTTCTTTCTTAGCACAAAGCTTCGCAAGTCAAGTAGAATACTATGCACTGCAGCAACATATCTACGCACAAATCTTTCTATTTTCTTCAGTTCCCAGCAATAACAGTTTCAGGTCTCGGAAATAGAACCATTGGCACAAAGGAAGACCTAGGGTTCAACGCTTCAACAATGCACCAACAAAACCATAACTACTGGCCCTTTTGGAAAAACCTACCAAGAATATGAAGTATCACCCGAGGTAGAGGCAAGGAGGGTTGTAGGACTCAGGTGTCTACAACCAAGCTAGGAAACAGATCTATTATTACAACACTTAGCAGAGAACTTAGACAATAATAGGTATTAGTTCATGTAACAACCCTCCTAGTTAAGGACAACTATTCTGTCAACAGGTGCAATTTTTTTTTTGTTTGTTTAAAGTGTGTGCGCGCGTGTAGAAGAAACAACCCCCTCGACTCTACGTCACCACTCGAACCAACAAGACGCAAGTAAGGAGAACACAATCGAGACGACCCGACATATCACAGTGACAACAAGAAATAAACGCCCCTTGACCTAAAACGTGCAACTAGCAGTTGTAAGTAGAACAGACACCAGGGGTTAGGTACAGTACTGTCATAGAATGAAAGAATCCAACAGTAGAGTCGCAGTAGTGGAAACTGTGCCTTTAAACAACCCAAGACTAGTGATATGGCTCAGAGGGTGTCGTAAGAGTGGAACTATGCCTTTAAACAGCCCGAGACTCTTGATACGACACTGGATTCCTTCCAACGGAATTACACACAGACAAAAATACTAAGCTACCAGAGGTGTCTATATCCCACCCGACACGAACAGACTACGCAATACAATACCACCAAGTGCTGCAAATTAGGGACAATCATGACCTCTACGGGAGACGCAAGTCAGGAGGACTCTAATAACGACCCACTCCTATTGAGACCCGAAGACATCAATCAGGATCAATTCTCCATTACTTATTATTAATCTACGGTGACATTGTCCTAAGGTAAAAACCAAAATTCTCAACCCCCATTAATTAGTTATAAGGTCATTAGGCACTAGATCCGGGACAAGCAATAGGCACAAGCGCATTGCATTTTTCTGTTAATCGCCATAGTTGAGCAATGATTTCAATACCATAAGGGTAAATCCTCGAACATTACATTCTCCTGTTATCTTGCCTTCCGTCCCAATTTGTTACCATCTATTGGAATAACCTAACAATACTGCATTGCAATTTCGAACTTAAGATTGACCTTCAATTTAATGAATAAAACCTTGCAAGTTAAACACCATCAAGGACATTTCAATTAAACAACTATTGACATTGCGATTCATCCATCATCGTTAACATGGCAAATTATAGAAAAAATACTAGTGCCATTTAACAAGCATCACCATTGCTCTTAAGCAATTTCTAGGGTTGCAGTTTAAGCTTCATCATTAGCGTTCAATTTAAACATTATCAATCCTTGCCATTAACAAGTATAAGTCATTGTGAATTAACAAACATTTGATAACCCAAGTCAACAACATCACAACATTGCAAATTAAAACAATTATCATTATTTTAATTTAACAAGTGTTACCACGGCAATTAAGTAAATTAAACCATTATATTTACATTTGAAAAGCTATAGCAATTACAATATTTAAAATGGAAGAGTTTAAATAGCATTATTTTAAAAGGAGCCCTATATAAAGATAATTAACATGCCACCTCTAACATATCAATATTAAAAGGACCAAGTGTCATCATAATAAGTAATTGCAAGTATACAAGTAGCTTCATGTTGAAAATGGACAATACCATCACCTATTTAAAATTGGCAAAATGTAAAGACAACCATATAAAAATGTCAAATAATTAAGGAGGACATTATTGAAACAGGACAAGGATAAAAACGTTAAAAATGACAATAATTAAAAATCATAATAATTCGATTCGTCTTCTTCATTAACCTCGCAATTTAAAACAAATATTTTTATTGAAATTTACACAAGTATTCCCTTATATAAATAAGCACAATTTAAATATCAACACAACTAATTGTCTAAATCATATGCCCGACAACAAAAGGTAAAACGTTTAACCAACAATAAATCTACAACCCTAAAAATCACCGTAATTAGGGTTTTGTCCGAATATCAATACAATTTATTCCCAAGAATTAATAAGCAAGTACCATATTCATTTCAGGCTTATCCTGATGATTCTGTGTCATGCATTCACTACCTGATTATTTTCAGCCTATTATACTTCCTAAATCAAATTTGATAAAAATAAGCTCTTACATACAACCAAAATTTGACTAAATAATAAACTGTACATTTCAGTAAATAAAATAAAGTTTCCCCTTTATAATTCCGGTTGCAATACATAAATGAAATAATATTGCTTTTCTAATCGAATTTGATAGGAAATGAAGCCCTAACTGGCAGTCGCAGAATTCTTTTATGGCATTCAGGTCCTTTAATTTCCACCAAGATTCCAAACGTTTACCTACACCTGATCGTTATTTCTGTTTGTCATATTATAAAGTGGTTTTGTACTCTAGCTAACAACGACTGTTCGACCCAAATTATTGCCAACTTAAAACAGTAGGTGAGGAACATAAAATTGAAATCGTCGGGAGTCCTGGGGAGGGGAGCCCACGAGGGCCTCCACGTGGTCTGTGCAATAGTCGCACTCCCCCAAACTGATAATAAAATAAATACAACAACGAGCTGGGCAGTAAAGAAGGTCGCTGCCAGCATTACAAACTGTTAAAGGGTAATTGAAGGTCGTTCCATTTAAATGAGCTGGAAGCGGCAATTAATAACCAGACAGGGCGACCATTTGTTTTATCCTGACCAAATCTATTCCTTTAAAAAGAACTAGTATTGCAATTAAGTACAGGAAGGAACGGAATAAAAATTAATTGCCAAAAATTAAGTTCTGTATCAAAGATTCAACGCATGAAATGTATGTACAGTACACAAATTTTAATTTCCAAAAATTATGATTTCAGGTATACGGCCTTATGATTTCACCGTTGACATATTGCACCATGAATCCGGACAATGGAGTCCTGCGTTATTTTAATTGAAGGATCGCATTTGCAAAGAATTAAACAGCTGTCGGAGGAGAATTACTATGGAAAGACATAAACATCATTATCTGTTATGTTGTTGACCTAAATCTATGGGCGATGGGGGCATACATCAATGCCTGCTTAAATACACATTAAAGTTGCTCGTTAAATGATAAAATTCCAGAGCGGAGTGCAGGCTATTGGAAGCAAGTGGAATCGAACGTGAGACCCAACCTCATCAATATCGTGTCATGTGATAACGTGGGTTCACTTTAGATGCAAAAGGAGGATCAGTGATTTGTTCCAAGAATGAACTGTTGAACTAGCTCACGTGGAAAAGATATATCTGTTTGTAATGAAGAAAGTGCTAATCTCGCAGTCAACTGTTAAGAAGCGGCGAAGAGAGGTGTAAATCATGAATCAGCAAGCCTTCCAACAAAGGATTTCGCCGTGGAGATTTGGTGATAGGCCTGCGTTGGCTCATAAAATAAATACTTTCCAACCCGACCATTCAAGGAAATATACAAGATTGAAGCTCCCTTCTTGGGTTCAGTTATCATTAAATGTATAGGGCCACTTTGGGTATTGAAATGAAGCTACTTGCATAAATATAAACTTTGGGCGTAGAAGAGAAGCCCTTTTTGATACGTAAAAAAAAAATGATTCTACGCCGTAAAGGAAGCGTGTGCCCAAACACTATCCAGGAGGTGGTGAGCAGCGACCACAAAACATCGAAAAGAAGCCCGAAATATATACCCAAATTTTTCAGAGAAGCGAACACCCAAACTTTTGATAATGGCATATCCGAACAAATTCCTCCCTTTTTCTATACATCTAGAAACGATTTATTGGTGTTGACACGAGCCCGCAACCCTACAGACTTCAACCTTATGATAGCTAGGCAAAGAATTTATGATTTTGGGAAACCCTCTGTAGAAGTTGCCCATTTTGGGTAGAACGTCCAATACAAAGGAAAAAGAAACCCTCTGAAAATTGCCCACCGTATTCAACCCAGCAAATAAAACGCCCATGGAAATGACCATGAAAACGCCCAAGGTAAGATGAGAAAACCTACAGACCAAGAACACGCCCACTGGGTACATAAAAATCGCCCAAGGCAAACGAAGAGTAACCCATGGTAAAAGAACACTCCCTTAAAAGAAACGCAGGTCACAAGGAAAACGCCCAGCCATAAATTAAACGGATGACAGTAAAAACGAAATAGCAGTGACCTTTGCCATGAAATGCCCATACCATGGAATACCAGAAGCTACAAGTTTACACCCATAACCATTGCAACTACAGCTTTTAAACACGAATCACACCAGAACCATTGAAACTACAATTTGCACATTATCCATTAAAACTACAGTTCATAAACACATGCAGCAAGATAGAAATGCCCATAGATTTACATACTTGTATCCTTAACGCTTGCAGCAAATGATTCTTGTGCTCCTGCAGCTCCTGCTCCGGCTTGCCGACTGCAAAGAACCCACCGGTACCTCCTAGCCAAATGCTAGGGGTACTCTTCTTCCCCCTCAGCCCCCCGAGACGCAAAGGGGCCACACACAATCAGAGAGTAACTAGCTTCTCAGCTCGCCTCCAAGGCTGAGCTACCACTCAAGTCTGTTGAGAATCCCCAACTCCTACAAGAAATCAGTCCAGTCTCTAGTCTGGCAGCATAACAATACCAAT